>SJXQ01003469.1:160846-200512 GCA_006408695.1 Aepyceros melampus
TCTTTTGCTGTCTCGCGTACAGGTTTATCATTACCATCTTTCTAAATTCCATATATATGTGTAAGTATACTGTATTGGTGTTTTTCTTTCTGGCTTACTTCACTCTGTATAATCAGCTCTAGCTTCATCCACCTCATTAGAACTGATTCAAATGTATTCTTTTTAATGGCTGAGTAATACTCCATTGTGTATATACACCACAGCTTTCTTATCCATTCATCTGCTGATGGACATCTGGTTGCTTCCATGTCCTGGCTATTATAAATAGTGTTGCGATGAACATTGGGGTACACGTGTCTCTTTCAATTCTGGTTTCCTTGGTGTGTATGCCCAGCAGTGGGGTTGCTGGGTCATAAGGCAGTTCTATTTGCAATTTTTTAAGGAATCTCCACACTGTTCTCCATAGTGGCTGTACTAGTTTGCATTCCCATCAACAGTGTAAGAGGGTTCCCTTTCCTCCACACCCTCTCCAGCATTTATTGCTTGTAGACTTTTGGATCACAGCCATTCTGACTGGTGTGAAGTGGTACCTCATTGTGGTTTTGATTTGCATTTCTCTGATAATGAGTGATGTTGAGCATCTTTTCATGTGTTTGTTATCCATCCATATGTCTTCTTTGGAGAAATGTCTGTTTAGTTCTTTGGCCCATTTTTTTGATTGGGTCATTTATTTTTCTGGAATTGAGCTGCATAAGCTGCTTGTATATTTTTGAGATTAGTTGTTTGTCAGTTGCTTCATTTGCTATTATTTTCTGGAGAAAACTCTTGAGAGTCCCTTGGACGTCAAGGAGATCCAACCAGTCCATCCTAAAGGAAATCAATCCTGAATATTCATTGGAAGGACTGATGTTGAAGCTGAAACTCCAATATTTTGGCCATCTGATGCAAAGAACTGACTCATTGGAGAAGACCCTCATGCTGGGAAAGATTGAAGGTGGGAGAAGAAGGAGATGACAGAGGATGAGATGGTTGGATGGCATCACTGACTTGATGGACATGGGTTTGGGCAAGCTCCGGGAGATGGTGATGGACAGGGAAGCCTGGTGTGCTGCAGTCCATGGGGTTACAAAGAGTCAGGCACGACTGAGCGACTGAATTGAACTGAACTAATATTGGGACTTCCCTGGTGGTCCAGGCACTAAAGATTTTGCAGTCCCAATGTGGGGGGACCCAAGTTCAATCCCTGGTCAGGGAACTAGATCCCACATGCTGCAACTAAGAGTTCATATGCTGCAACTAATACCCGGCACAGTCTAAAAATAAATCAATACTTACTAAATTCTTAAAAAAATAATGGTAAGGACTTTAAATTTTCGCAAGATATTTGAAAATGGATTTGTTGTCTTTTCTCGCCTAGAATCTTTTTTTTTAAGTACTATCATTGAGGACTCTGTTTACAGAGAAAAGCCACCTCTGTTAGCAGCGCCCTTTTGTAGGCTGTGGTGTGGGAAAGGGTGTCCTGAATGCAGTGGGGCCTTCTTGGCTCTCCCAGCAGAGGGTGTGGGCACTCAGATGGAGGTTGCTGGCAGGGGTTTCAGAGTGTGTCGGATGGTGGGGTGGGGGGTGGGTGGCATGTGAAGTCGTCCATAGCAGATGCTGCCGGGGGCTGAATGCCTGCGAGAGAGTAACCTTGAGGGTGCCCCTGTGTCTGCACACTGTACCCTCTGACTCTCCTTGTCTCTGCCATCTTGTAGGTGAGACCCCCAAGGCCACACAGTGAGGAGACCTGGGCAGTAGTCTCTGCAGGGGAATCAGAGGCAGGCTGAAGGGCTGGGGCAGGTTCAGTCCCCAGAGGGCCCCCATCGGACCACATAGCCACTGCTGGCAAACAGGCCTAGCAATGGCACCCCCAGGGCAGTCAGTGCGTGTGGTGTGGGGAGTCCCTTCCATGTTGGCTGCTATTGTTGCCCCTGGGCTTTGGGCTCCAGGGTGTGCAGACGTCAAAGGTCAAACACAGCAGGACTCTGGTAAGGACAGATTTTAATCCTAAATAACCACTGGGAGAGAACTCCTTTGGGAGTGCGGTCCAGGATGGACCAAACTCAGCTTTCATTTGTACAGAGGTGACTGGGCCTTCTGAAGTGGAAATACAGGAAAATAAAACACAAAGGAGGGAGGAAAGGAGGGAATGAAGGGAGGGAGAAAGAAATCTGGAATTTACGTGATCAGTTTATCCTGGAGGAAATTAAAACATTGGATCCAAGAGTTATTCTTTGGATTATATATTGTGATTTACAGAACGGGCAGACAGTCTGCTTGTATCCACAATGGAGGATAAAAGAAGAATCAAGTAACATTATCAAGATCTCACAAGAAAACTGAACTCTGCATCATCTTTTAAAAATTCAGTGTAATAATTTGAATTCTGAGGGCATTGTAAAGATACTTCATAGGGATACAGATCAAAAAAATTATATTTTAAAATTGCATTATAACTAATAGTTGGAGTAAAAGCAACTTAATGTTATGATGATCCTTCTCATAGAAATGTTTTTATTCTAAAAAGATTTTTTTTATAATAACAAATTATGCAGTATCTAAGAGAAGAAGAAAACTGCATAAAAGACCCAAAGGAAAAAAGACTGAAATTTAAATTCAGGCAGTGATCTTATTCTTTAAGTTCTTATTTAGAATCAATATATTGGTATTTTCTTATAATATAAAATAGCAATTATGACTGAGAAATTTATTATCTGGTGTTCTCAGCGAGTGAACTATTCTGCTGTATTGGATATTTGACTAAAACAAACCAATTATATGCTATGAACTCCAAGGTAGTAGGAATAACACATGCTAAGCTAAGTCGCTTCAGTCGTGTCCGACTCTGTGTGACCCCATAGACGGCAGCCCGCCAGGCTCCCCCGTCCCTGGGATTCTCCAGGCAAGAACACTGGAGTGGGTTGCCATTTCCTTCTCCAACGCATGAAAGTGAAAAGTGAAAGGGAAGTCGCTCAGTCGTGTCCGACCCACATGGACTGCATGAGCATGGACCCTCATGGACCCTCATGACCCTCAGCGACCCCATGGACTGCAGCCTTCCAGGCTCCTCCATCCATGGGATTTTCCAGGCAAGAGTACTGGAGTGGGGTGCCATTGCCTTCTCCAGAAATAACACATTACATACAATAATAGATATATATTAGCTACAATGTGATTTAAAATCTGTTGAAACATAAAATACTGTGTAGTATGCTTGTGATCATATCTAATGAACATCAGTTAACCTATAGAAGCAAATAGAAGTCATTCCAGGCAAAAGGATATATGCTCATTAATATCAATCTGTAGTTATATGAAATAAATGGGCTTTATCAAAAATTTTTAAAAAAGAGAAAAAGAGAGAGTGAAAATAAGAGAGCCCCTGTGAGACTCATCTGAGTGTGGAAGCCAGGCTCCTGCCCTCCTGCAGACACTGGGAGACGGGGTAACCACAGGTGTGGTCTGGAACAAGCTGGAAATTCTCCTGGCAACCTCAGCTTGCTCAGGCAGGCACTTTAAGGCAGTCTCATATCATCCTAGGGATGTGGCCTTGAGCTGTCCTTAGTAACTGCTAGTATTTGTTTGGATATTCAGGCCAGGGCTCGGGCTTAGTCAAGAAGAGACTTCGAGTGTCCCAGGTCAGAGTCTGGTCTTTGTCATTCATTAGATGGACCTGCTAGTAACATCAAAAAGAACATACTAGAAGTTAGAGTGGGATGTCTTCCCAACCCAGGGATCAAACCTGCATCTGTTATGTCTCTTGCATTAGCAGGTGGATTCTTTACTACTAGTGCCACTTGAGAAGCCCCATGAGATGGCAGAATAATGAAAGAAGAGGGAGGATAAAGGCTAGTAGCCAAATCAGTGATATGAGAAAAGCAATACAAATATGGAACATTTTTAAAAGAAAAGGACCAGGAAAATGTATAAGAACACCTTAGACAGGAAAACCAGAATAGCGTTAATCAAGAATCTGCTACAAAGAAGAAACAAACATGTAATATGGCAGCAAAATGAAAGCCAAGGGCCAGCACCACTGTGCTGCCGTAAACTTGATTCTTGGGTCTCTTATCCCTGCCCACACTGGGGATCAAGGTCATGGTAGGCAGCCCTGGGAAGGAGGCTTGAGGTAGTCGTGCCCAAGGTAGGGAGTAGAGCTTCGTTACCTGCAAACCAGCATCTCCTCCTCCATGGAAGTAGGCATCTCAGGAGTAAAGGGTGCCACGGGCCCCTTGAAGGAAAGTCTTTATCATAGTCATTCCCAGAACCTTTACATCTTACCTGTGATAATCCATGAGGGATCCTATAGCGGAAAAGTGTTTTTAGGCTATGGCTTTCTTCTAAGGGAGGAAGGGGTTGCTGGGAGCAGTGTTGTAGAAACGGTACCCCTTGAAACACATGGGAGGTGCTGTGCCCATCTTCCTGTTCTTTGGCTCACAAGCGATGCTGTGCCTGCAGTCTGCACCCAGCCGGTGAGCGTGTCCCTTCTGCCTGGAATAGCCCACCTCCAGGTCTCGACATAGCTTCCTCCCCATCTCTCCATTCGGGTCTCGCTCAGATGTCCCATCCCTGACCCCTTGGCCCCCTCACTCTCCATCCCAAAGCAATTGGTCGTACTTTGAAACTTTCCAGGAGACTTGTTTGTTACATTCTTGTCTATTCCCCCCATTATGATATAAGTCCATTTCTTGGGTGTGTTGCTCTATCCCTGGCATTTAGGACAGGATCAAAGGAGCAGATGGAGGAACCAGCACGGATTGAGGCCTTTCCTTTGACAGGGTGGAAGATCACGACGACCTCATGCCAATATTCCTGCACCATGACACCATCCTGAAGGAGACGTATGGCGAGTACTTCCTGGCTGAGCTCATCGAGGCCCAAGATGAGGAGAATCACGCTGTCGTGTGTGAGGTGCATGATAACTCACCTAGGGCCCACCCGGGAGAGGGGTGAGAGGAGGGTAGCCCTGGTCCTGGTTCGAGGAACATCCTTGGAGCCATGACATCACCCGCTTCCCCAGGGTTCCTGCTTTAGATTTTTCAGCTTTTATGAGGCTTTCCCAGATGCTCAGTCTTAACAGGTTCGAGCCTGAATTAGACACAGCTGATTCCAAGTTCCTGGAAAACAACTTCGGCAAACATCTTATCATTTGGGCTATGTGTCTCTTGGCGGATGTGCAAGTCATTTGTGTAGATAGCAACAGTTAAGGCGAGCTTAATCAGTGATGGCGGGCCCTGGGTGTGATGGGTTTAACTGATTATTACCCTCAGTTTCAGAAGGTGAATTCTATCTCAGAAAAAATTCCTGATGCCAGGTTGCAGTCAGAACAGTGAAATCAATCTTTTGGGGGTAGAGCATGTCAGTATCTGAAAATGCTCCCCGTATACTTCCCATATGCAGTCCATGTGGTGAAACATTGATCTATATGATGGAAGAAGACACATCGGAAGAAGGCCAGGGTGGGGACTTTCCCTGGTGGTCCAGTGGTTAAGACTTCACCTTCCAGAAGGAAATGGCAACCCATTCCAGTATTCTTGCCTGGAGAATCCCATGGACAGAGGAGCTTGGTGGGCTACAGTCCACAGGTTTCAAAGAGTCGGACACAACTGAGACTTCACTTTCACTTTTCCAGTACAGGAGATGCAGGTTCAATCCCTAGCTGGGGAATTAAGATCCCATATGTCTTGTGGCCGAAAAACCAAAACATAAAACACAAGCAGTATTGTAACAAATTCAATAAAGACTAAAAATGGTCCACAACCCCCCCCAAAAATAAATAAATAAATAAATACATAACATCTTAAAAAAAAGAATAAGATGAGTTTAAATGTTCATAGTGGTTTAGTTTCAGGTGAGAACCGGCCTTAAAAATTAGATTCAGATGTACTAGTCCATGATAGTTGTTTCTTCTGCACTGAAAGACTTAATTTTTTTTTCATATTTAGGTTTATGTGTTGTCTTTTAAGGATGTTTGTTCAAATATTGTCATTTGACCTTTGGCTCTGGGCTAGTGACAGAAGGAAGGGTCAGGAAGCATTTGGGCCCAGCAGCACATTTTGAAAAAACCACATCTTACACAATGAGTCAAAAACTGTGTGTGTGTGTGTGTGTGTGTGTGTGCTGAGTCGCATCCAACTCTGTGGCCACATGGACTGTAGCCCTCCAGGTTCCTCTGGCCATGGAATTTTCCAGTCAAGAATAGGAGAGTGGGTTGCCATTTCCTACTCCAGGGGATCTTCCCAACCCTGGGATCAAACCCTCATCTCTCGAATCTCCTGAGAAGACTCAAGACATTTACCACCTGAGACACCCTGATAGTTAAAATGATTCATACAGGCCCAAATAAGCTTTTAATGGTCCCACTGTACCCATCCAGTTAAGTCAGTTCTTGTTTTTTAGAGAAGGCATTTATTTATGTATTTATTTTTCCAGCTTTATTGAGATGTAATTGACATATGACATTGTGTAAGATTAAGGTATACAGTGTGTTAGTCTGATGTACTTATCTTGTAAAATGATCACCACCATAGCGTGAGTCAGCACCTCCATTATGTTACAAAATTATTAATACCATTTTCTTTTGTGGTGAAAACATTTAAGATCTACCTCTTAACCACTCCTAGGGATATAATACAGTGTAATTAGCTGTAATCATCATGCTGAACAGTAGAGGCCCTGAACTTATTCATCTTATACCTGGAAATTTGTATCCCTTGATTAACAACTCCAGATTCAGTCTAGGTAGCTTATCTGTTTCTGAGAATTTGTCTGTTTCTTTTAGGTTATCCAATTTGTTGGTATATAATTAATCATAGTAATCTCTTATCCTTTGTATCCATGAAATCAGTTTTGACACCTACTCTTCCATTTCAGGTTTTGAGTGTTCTCTCTTTTTCTTAGTCTAGCTAACAGGTTGTCAATTTTGTTTATTGTTTAAAAAGACAGCTCTAAGTTTTGCAGATCTTTTTGATTACTTTTCTGGTCTCTATTTCATTTATTTCTACTCTGCTCTTTGTTAAGTTCTTCCTTCTGCTAATTTTGGGCTTCTTAATTTGTTCTTCTTTTTCTAGTTCTTTGAGGTTGTAAAGTTAGGTTGTTTATTTGAAATCTTCCTTTTTTTGGTTAATGTAGGCATTTACTACTATAAACTTACCTCTTAGAACTGCTTTTTGCAGTATCCTGTAAATTTTGGTTTAGTGTATTTCCATTTTTGTTTGTTTCAAGGTTTTTTTTTTTATTTCCCTTTTGCTTTCTTCTTTGACCTCTTAGTTGTTCAGGAGTATATTAAATTTTCATATATTTGTGAATTTTCAGCCTTCCTCCTATTATTAATTTCTAGGGTAATACCATTGTAGTTGGGAAAGATACTAGGTGTGATTTAAATCTTTTTAATGAAGACTCTTGAGAGTCCTTGGACTGCAAGGAGATCCAACCAGTCCATTCTAAAGGAGATCAGTCCTGGGTGTTCTTTGGAAGGAATGATGCTGAAGTTGAAACTCCAGTGCTTTGGCCACCTCATGCGAAGAGTTGACTCACTGGAAAAGACTCTGATGATGGGAGGGGTTGGAGGCAAGAGGAGAAGGGGACGACAGAGGATGAGATGGCTGGATGGCATCACCGACTCGATGGATGTGAGTTTGAGTGAACTCTGGGAGTTGGTGATGGACAGGGAGGCCTTGTGTGCTGCAGTTCATGGGGTCGCAAGGAGTTGGACACGATTGAGCGACAAGTGAGCTGACTGAATGTGCTAAGACTCGTTTTGTGATCTGTCATTCTTCTGTATCATGGACAATGTTCCGTGTGTTCTTGAGAACGATGTGTATTCTACTGCTGTTGGATGGGATGTTCTATACACATTTGTTAGGTCAGTTGTATCTAATGTATGCATCGAGTCTAACGTTTCCTGGTTGATTTCCTCTCTGGATGTCTATCCATTGTCAAAAGTTAGCTATTGAGGTCCCGTGCTAGTATTGTATTGTTGTCTATCTCTCCCTTCAGATCTCTTAGTATTTGCTTATTATAGTTAGGTGCTCTGATGTTGAGGATATATATTAATATATTTGTGATTGTTATATCTTCTTTTTTGATATTTTTATTTTATTTTTTAATATAAATTTATTTATTTTAATCGGAGGCTAATTACTTTACAATATTGTATTGGTTTTGCCGTACATCAGCATGAATCCACCATGGGTATACATGTGTTCTCCATCCTGAACCCCTCTCCCACCTCCTTCCCCGTACCATCCCCTGGGTCATCCCAGTGCACCAGCCCCAAGCATCCTATATCATGCATCAAACCTGGACTGGTGATTCATTTCATATATGATATTATACATGTTTCAATGCCATTCTCTCGAATCATCCCACCCTCTCCCTCTCCCACAGAGTCCAAAAGACTGTTCTATACATCTGTTTCTCTTTGGCTGTCTTACTCTGGGAGTTGGTGATGGACAGGGAGGCCTTGTGTGCTGCAGTTCATGGGGTCGCAAGGAGTTGGACACGATTGAGCGACAAGTGAGCTGACTGAATGTGCTAAGACTCGTTTTGTGATCTGTCATTCTTCTGTATCATGGACAATGTTCCGTGTGTTCTTGAGAACGATGTGTATTCTACTGCTGTTGGATGGGATGTTCTATACACATTTGTTAGGTCAGTTGTATCTAATGTATGCATCGAGTCTAACGTTTCCTGGTTGATTTCCTCTCTGGATGTCTATCCATTGTCAAAAGTTAGCTATTGAGGTCCCGTGCTAGTATTGTATTGTTGTCTATCTCTCCCTTCAGATCTCTTAGTATTTGCTTATTATAGTTAGGTGCTCTGATGTTGAGGATATATATTAATATATTTGTGATTGTTATATCTTCTTTTTTGATATTTTTATTTTATTTTTTAATATAAATTTATTTATTTTAATCGGAGGCTAATTACTTTACAATATTGTATTGGTTTTGCCGTACATCAGCATGAATCCACCATGGGTATACATGTGTTCTCCATCCTGAACCCCTCTCCCACCTCCTTCCCCGTACCATCCCCTGGGTCATCCCAGTGCACCAGCCCCAAGCATCCTATATCATGCATCAAACCTGGACTGGTGATTCATTTCATATATGATATTATACATGTTTCAATGCCATTCTCTCGAATCATCCCACCCTCTCCCTCTCCCACAGAGTCCAAAAGACTGTTCTATACATCTGTTTCTCTTTGGCTGTCTTGCATACAGGGTTATCATTACCATCTTTCTAAATTCCATATATATGCATTAGTATATTGTATTGGTGTTTTTCTTTCTGGCTTACTTCACTCTGTATAATAGGCTCCAGTTTCATCCACCTCATTAGAACGATTCAGATGTATTCTTTTTAATGGCTGAGTATTGTGTATATGTACCACAGCTTTCTTATCCATTCATCTGCTGAGGGACATCTAGGTTGCTTCCATGTCCTGGCTATTATAAACAGTGCTGTGATGAACATTGGGGTACATGTGTCTCTTTCAATTCTAGTTTCCTCAGTGTGTTTGCCCAGTAGTGGGATTGCTGGGTCATAGGCAGTTCTATTTCCAGTTTTTTAAGGAACCTCCACACTGTTCTCCATAGTGGCTGTACTAGTTTGCATTCCCACCAACAGTGTAAGAGGGTTCCCTTTTCTCCACACCTTCTCCAGCATTTATTGCTTGTAGACTTTTGGATCGCAGCCATTCTGACTGGCGTGGAATGGTACCTCATTGTGGTTTTGATTTGCATTTCTCTGATAATGAGTGATATTGAGCATCTTTTCGTGTTTTTGTTAGCCATCTGTATGTCTTCTTTGGAGAAATGTCTGTTTAGTTCTTTGGCCCATTTTTTGATTGGGTCGTTTATTTTCTTTAAAAAAAATGATTTATTCATTTATTTTTGGCTGTGCTGGGTCTTCATTGCTTTGTGTGGACTTTCTTTAGCTGCAGTGAGTCGAGGGCCACTCCTTCTTGCAGTGCGCGAGCTTCTCACTGTGGGGCCTTCACTTGTCGCGGAGCACAGGTGCTGGGTGCACAGGCTTCAGTAGTTGCAGCACTTGGACTCAGTGGTTGTGGCACATGGGCTTGGTTGCTCTGTGGCACGTGGGATCTTCCCGCACCAGGCAATGAACCTGTGTCCTCTGTACTGGCAGGCGGAGTCTTACCCACGGCACCACCAGTGAAGTCCTATTATATCTTCTTGATGAACTGACCCCTTTATCCTTATTTAATAACCTTCCTTGTCTCTTTTTTGGAGGCCTAAAGTCTGTTTTGTCTGGTATGTGCATAGCTACCTACACTCTCTTTTGGTTTTCACTGGCATGGAATATATTCTTCCATCTCTTCACTTGAAAATGATGTGTATCCTTAAGGAAGTGAATTTCTTGTAGGCAGCAAATTGATAGGTCTGTTTTTTAATCCATCTAGCCACTCTGTGTCTTTTGATTGGAGAATACAGTTCATTTACACTTAGAGGAATTTCAGGTAAGGACTTACAGATGCCATCTTACTGTTTTCTGGCTGTTTTGTAGGACCCTTGTTCCTTTCTTCCTGCCTTTATGAGTTGATGATTTTCTGCCATGAAATGGTTTGATTCTTTTTTCTTTGTCTTTTGTGAATCTATAGATCTTTATTGCATGGTTACCATGAAACTTACATAAAACAGCTTACAGACATAACAGTCTATTTTACACTAAAGACTTAATTCAATTGCGCACAAAAGGTTTACCCTTTTACTTCCCTATGTTTTTAATATCACAATTTACCTCCTTTTTATATCCCATAGTTACTAACAAATTATTGTACCTATAGTTATTAAAATATTAAATTGTCATCCTTTAATCATTACACTAGAGTTAAGTGGTTAATGCTTTGCCATATTAAAGTTTTATAGTGTCTTGAACTTTACTGTATACTTGCTTTTACTACTGTGTTGTATATTTTTATATATTTTTGTGTTATTAATTAGCATCCTTTCATTTCATCTTGAAGAACTCCTTTCAGCATTTCTTATAGGGCAGGTCTAGTGGTGAAGAATTTTCTTAGCTTTTGTTTGTCTGGGAAAGTCTTTCATTTTTGAAAGACAGCTTTGCTGAGTGAAGCATTCTTTATTGGCAGTTTTTGTCTTTCAGCACTTTGAATATATTATCCTGCTAATTCCTGGCTTGAAGGGTTTCTGCTGAGAAATCGGCTGACGGTCTCATGGGGGGGTTCTCTTGGAAGTGACAAGATTTTTTTCTTCTGCTGCTTTTAAGATTCTCCTCTTACCTTTGATTTTTGAGTTTTATTATAACCAACTTTTAAGTTGATTTTGTTTGGTGACCTATGGGTTTCATGAACGTGGGTATCTATATCTCTCCCCAAATTTGGGATGTTCTTGGCCATTATTTCTTTAATAAGCTCTCTGCCCCGTTTTCCCTCTCTACTTGTCTTGGAACTCTGGTGATTCACAAATTGGTCCTTAGGATGGTATCTTATAGATCATACAGACTTTCTTCAACTCTTTCATTCTTTTTACTTTGTTCTCCTTTGACTTGATATTTTCAAAGTTCCTGTCTTCAGTAGCATTATTCTTTCTTCTGATTGATCAGGTCCACTGTTAGATGCTTTGTGTTGTATTTTCTTGTCGTTCATTGATTCTTTGGCTCCAGAATTTATGGTTGATTCTTATGGATTCTCTTTCGCTAAAGTTCTTATTTTATTTGTGTATTGTTTTCCTGATTTTGTTGAACTGTCTGTGTTTTCTTGTAGCTCACTGTCTCCTGAAAACAGCTTTTTTAAATTATTTGTCTGGTGCACTGGAGAGTTACCATTTGTCCTTGTCTTTGGGTTCAGTTATCAGAAGAATATTGTGACCTTTTGGTAGTGTCATATTTCCTTGATATTTCATGGTCCTGGAGTTTTGCATTGCTGACTTCACATTTAAATAGCAATCATTTCCTCTCGTCTTTGGGTGAGAAATACCTTCTCTCAGCCCTGCTAGAGATTCTGAGGTATCCTTTTATGGATACACCACCTCTGTGCCTCTTGCTCTCTCTTGTGGCAGAATTTTTAAGTTGCTTATTTTCTATGGGGCCTCCAAAGCACCAGGTTGAGTGTTTTGCCTTCCCAAAGATGGCACTAAAGCTCAAGTTTGTAGTATCTTCCTGGACCACAGATTAGGCTGATTTTCTCATTATGCTCCTTAGCCATCTGCTAGGTCTGTTCACACCACTCCTAGGAGTGTACATGAGATCTACCACAAGGTGGGCTTGTGTGTGGATAGGCATGTGGAACATTCCTGGGCCAGTTGGTAGGATCATTCCCAGCAGCTCATGAGCGGGCTTCTTGATGGAATCTGTGATGCCTGTTAATGTCCTCTGAGGGCCCTACCTGCTACTGTCTCAGATTCCTTCTTCCCCCACCCCCCTAACCCATCATGAGCTCCTAATTTAGTACTCTAAGTCTGGCAAGAGAGAAATGAGTCCCTCTAGCAGCATTCTGCATAGCTAGGGAAGCCAGGCACTCCCTAACACAGTCTCCCTTACCCTCGTGGGACAAATTATGGTAATAAATCTTGGCCTAAGCTGTACTACCTTGGAGGATGGGTGTTGTGGGGAAAGGCAGACTGTCCTACCCCACTCTAGGACATCCAAACTGATTTTTGTTTTTTGCTCCAAATGGATCAGAATCTTCTCCTCTGGAAGTCTGAACTTCATCAAAGGCTGTCGCATCCATGAGTGATTGTCTCAGGCACTGTTTTCAGGAGCTCCTGGACCAAGGCTCAGAGGAGCTCGAGTCACTTCATGGGCCTCTGCAGGGTCCACGACCATGACTGAGGTCTGTCTGCCTATTTCCCAGTGCACAGGCAGGTGAGACTCCCTCCAGGCCCCTTGGTGGATGGTGCCAGATCCCACAGCTCCCTCAAATGCACTTTTTTTCATGCATGGAAGCCAAATATCTGCTGCTGAGCAGGAGACAAAACCAAGGGCTGTCTTATTGCTATGATACTGATATCACTCTGGAGAAGGCCTTTAATTATTTGGTTTCATGACGCAAGTTTGAACCCAAATCTCTTGAGTTTTAGTGCTTGTGAGGAGCAGCTGCAGCAGCCTTCTCCCTCCTTTCCTTACCTCTCCTGTCATGTGTTACAAGCTTTCAGTGTGTGTGAAGAGCAAAGCATCACTGCCGGCTGAAACCTGCAGTCCCAGCCCTGCAGGGATCCTTTGGTATCTCTGAAGACACAAACGGAGTCCAGCATGATCTCTGCGTGTTCTGTGGAGATGTGACCACAGGCCTTAGTCTCACACGGAAGATCGGGAGCTGACCTAGGATCTGGGAGTGAGTCTCTGGTCTGCGCCAAGCCGTATTGGGTATCTCAGCCTGTTTTGGGTTCAAGAGCAGTGCCGTCACCACCCTCCCACTGACCTCCCAGGACCCTCTTTCCAACCCCTGTAGGTTCCTCAGGCTGGCCGTTCAGCAGCAGTGTTCTAGGGTGAGGGGTAGGGGGGTGCGCTCGCCCTGGCTCATGGGAGCCAGTTGTTAAATCTTCAGGAACTTGGCAAACTGATCATTAAGCATAGCCATTGTCAAAAATTAAGTGATATCAACTAACAGTATAATAAGTTATACTAAAAGCAAAATCAATAATTCCTCAAAGATTATCAGTTCAGTTCAGTTCAGTTGCTCAGTCATGTCCGACTCTTTGTGACCCCCATGGACTGCAGCACGCCAGGCCTCCCTATCCATCACCAACTCCTGGAGTCTACCCAAACTCATGTTCATTGAGTTGATGATGCCATCCAATCGCCTCATCCTCTGTTGTTCCCTTCTCCCCCCACCTTCAATCTTTCCCAGCATCAGGGTCTTTTCAGATGAGTCAGTTCTTCGCATCAGGCGGCCAAAGTATTGGAGTTTCAGCTTCAACATCAGTCCTTCCAGTGAACACTCAAGACTGATCTCCTTTACGATGGACTGGTTGGATCTCCTTGCTGTCCAAGGGACTCTCGAGAGTCTTCTCCAACACCACAGTTCAAAAGCATCAGTTCTTTGGTGCTCAGCTTTCTTTATAGTCCAACTCTCACATCCATACTTGACTACTGGAAAAACCATGGCCTTGACTAAGTGGACCTTCATTGGCAAAGTAATGTCTCTGCTTTTTAATTTGCTGTCTAGGTTGGTCATAACTTTCCTTCCAAGGAGTAAGTGTCTTTTAATTTCATGACTACAGTTACCATCTGCAGTGATTTTGGAGCCCCAAAATATAAAGTCTGCCACTTCTTAATTCCAGCTTGTGTTTCATCCAGTCTAGCGTTTCTCATGATATACTCGGTATATAAGTTAAATAAGCAGGGTGACAGCCCTAGCCTTGATGTCCTCCTTTTCCTATTTGGAACCAGTCTGTTGTTCCATGTCCAGTTCTAACTGTTGCCTCTTGACTTGCCTACAGATTTCTCAAGAGGCAGGTCAGGTGGTCTGGTATCCCATCTCTTTCAGAATTTTCCATGTTGGCAATTTGATCTCTGGTTCCTTTGCCTTTTCTAAAACCAGCTTGAACATCTGGAAATTCATGGTTCACATACTACTGAAGCCTGGCTTGGAGAATTTTGAGCATTACTTTACTAGCGTGTGAGATGAGTGCAATTGTGTGGTAGTTTGAGCATTGTTTGGCATTGCCTTTCTTTGGGATTGGAATGAAAACTGACCTTTTCCAGTTCTGTGGTCACTGCTGAGTTTTCCAAATTTGCTGACATATTGAGTGCACACTTTCACAGCATCATCTTCTAGGATTTGAAATAGCTCAACTGGAATTCCATCACCTCCACTAGCTTTGTTCGTAGTGATGCTTCCTAACACCCACTTGACTTCACATTCTAGGATGTCTGGCTCTAGGTGAATGATCACACCATCATGATTATCTGAGTCGTGAAGATCTTTTTTTTGTACAGTTCTGTGTATTGTTAACACCTCTTCTTAATATCTTCTGCTTCTGTTAGATCCATACCATTTCTGTCCTTTATTGAGCCCACGCAAAGATGGGCTCAAAGGCCATAACTTTCTCATTATTTTACTATTATCTGCCCTCTTGAAGTCACTTATATCTGTAGTCTCTGTGCAGAGGAATTACTATAATTATGGCTACTGGGCATCTTTTCCCAGTTTTCCTCTCAGTGACATCACACCAGGAACTCACGACAGGCTGCAACAGGAGTATTTACACCACAGAAATTGGCAACAGTTAGGAATAAGCTTTTCCCGCTTATTTGTAACTGTCACTTAAGAGTTACCCAGCACACTGCACTTTTGGGTGAGCAAAGAATAGGGCACAGTCCAGCAAGCCTTCACCTTCCAGACCCATCCACAGCAGTCACAGGCCACGTGTGTGGAAGGCCTGAGAACTCAATCTGCACTGTGCAAGCTGTGGAGTAAAGGGTTTTAACTGCGAGTGCTTTCTTTGACTTCATCGACACTTTGGAGGAGTTCTGAGTTAGCAAAGTTGCTTTTATAACTTCATCCCGGCTTACCTTGACATCTGGTGTTTACACAAACTGAGATTTTCAGGACAGGGTGACTGAAGGCCAAGGGCGGCTCCTGGAGACAGATGGGCAGAATGTCTGCCTTGGCAGCATCCGAGCGTGGGCAGCAACAGCCCAAGGAGGCACCACTGACCTGCGGGTGGGCAGAGCCTGCCTGCCCAGCCATGCCTCTGGCATCAGGCGGGAAGAATCAGAGCTGACAGTTGTCACAATGAGGGTAGCCTCACTGTGGAGTATGGTCACCCAAAAAGGTGGGTGATACAGGGCTTTTTAGATGGAAGTGTGAATGATATGTTGCACATGGGCCTATTGATGGACCTGCTTATGAAGACTCGGCTACCAAATGTGTGGTTATGATGATCTTAGCCTTATGCATTGTCATATGGATCCTCATAGGAAAAACAAGCACAGCAACAAACTCACTTTTGCTCACAGTGTGAGATAATGAAAGCCACCTTTGGAGTGGAAAGTACTTGTTACCTGGAAGACAGACAGGAGCCTGCAATCATTACCTTTTCACTGTACAAGTAAAAAAGAAAACATCCATCAAATCAACTTTTTTTTTTTTCTGGAAAACACACACGCACACAAAGACGCATTTGAATACTCCCACAAATTCATATTTAAGAACAGTGTTTCTCACGTTAGAACGGTAATCACAAAGGAACCCAAAGGAAAAAAGCAGGCACGTCCACAATATATCCTCACTGTGTTGGGTCCATCATCCTTAACTTTGTGAATTGTCACAGCCCCGGCATGAATGACGAGAATATAACAGGTTGCAGAATTGGAGAATGTGAAATCTTTTGTTCCTAATGGCAAAACATGTTTTTCTCATTTTCATCAGAATGTGTGATCCATGCCATTTGAAATCAAATTCCAAACACGATGAGCCATTAGTGTAATAGCTCATTACTAACAGCGGTCTTATAAATAATACATTCTTATCGTGCACACGCAGCTCGCCGCAAAGCCAGCAAAAGGTATTTAGGCCATGGAAGTTGCACTGTGCCAGCGTGGCTGTAGATGAGAAGGACATCTCCATGTGAACCAAGATGGATGCCAATTTTCCCTGCCGAGAGGGAGGCTGGCCGTCTCTCCCCACACATATGGCAGATGGATTGGTTAATCAGCGTCTGCTGAGTCGCGGGCCTAAAATCACAGAGAAGCCAGACAACTGCGGCTACGCAGCCTTTGTTCACGCGTGCAAACAAGACAAACAATCACTTGTTATTTGGGAAAAAAATTAAAATGTTTATTTTGGACTTTTATTGAAGTGTCAATGGATTTGTAAAACAGCTGTGTGAATTCAGCCTTTTGCAACTAGTATTTGAGGGGGGCCTATAAAGAAAAGAATATGCACGGAAAAAAATTCATTAAAAAAAATTCCTCTTGTATCCTAGCATTTGGGAGAATTACAGGGAATCTTGTATTTACTTTTCAAACACATCTTGGAGAACGGTTTTAAGCCAGAAGATACATTTGAGAACCAATATCTTAATAGCTAACTTTTTTCCCCTCTGATGTTTAAAAGAGTGTTGTAGCTTCTTGCTCTACTTTAGGGAGTATTAACCATTTTCTCCAACTGGGCATTTATGGAATGATGTCACATTCTTAGGATCTGGGAATTCTGACAATTGTTGAGCTCTTCTGACTGAATGGTTGTCTCAAGAAATAAAATCTGAACTCTGGAGGGCTAGAACCCACCCAGTAAATGCTGTTTCCTTATAAGAGCTGTCAGAGTCAAATCAGTTACCAGAATTTGCTTAGACCCACATAAAGATCAAAGGAATTATTTATGTGAAATGTGTTTATTTTTCTTCTTTCCAATTTTATTGAGCTAGAATTGATATGTAACATTGTATAAGTTTAAGGTGTCTAACCTAATATTTTGATATATGTACATATTGTAACATAATCACTATGAGTGAGAATAGTTAACCAGAGAACTCTGTATTCCTTCTTGCCTCTTTTAAAAATTTAAATGCTTTCCTTCCAGAGAAGAGTGAAACCAGAATTACTAAAGGAACATAGTAAAGAATTTCAATCACAGTCATCAGTCAATGTGGCATTAAAATTTGATAGAATTAAAATTTGTTGTTAATTTATAATCTGTCAGTACCAGTAATAGGCCTAGATCAGCTAGTCACTCATGAAAAGATAGGTTGTTTCCTCTACTCAGAAAACTTATCCCAAATGTGTTGCATCTTTCCCATACCAGCCAGCTCTCCAGCTTCCAGTCACCAGCTGGGTGTCTTGCAGTCTAATTCACTTTCTGATACTGATCAGCCTTAGTGCAGACCCCACAGATTTAGGGCTCAGGCCCACAAAATTGCCCCCATCAGATGCCATTCACAAGCCCCAGATTGTCCCCTGTGCTTTTAACTGACCAGCAATAACTCATGGGTTCCCATGACCCCCTCGGTCATGTTTGAGAACCTGCTGGAAGGGTTCACAGAGCTCAGGCAACTCTTTACCTGCCACCATGGGTTCACTGTAAAGGATATGGCTCAGGAACAGGAAATGGAAGAGATGCATTGGGCGAGGTGGGGAGGGTAGAGGGAGCTTCCATGTCCTCTCTGGGCCTACCACCTTCTGACATTTCGTGTGTTCACCAGCAGGGAGGCTTGGGAACCCCATTGTTTAGGTGTTTTTCTAGTTTTCCATTAACAGTTGATTAAATCTTTGGCTGTGGTGGCTGCACTCACTCTCCAGCACCTCTCCCCTTCTCAGAGGTCGAGGTGCTGTGTGCTTAGTTGCTCAGTTGTGTCCAACTCTTAGCAACCCTATGAACTGCAGCCCACCAGGCTCTGTCCACGGGGATCCTCCAGGCAAGAATACTGGAGTGGGTTGCCATTTCCTCCTCCAGGGAATCTTCCCGACCCAGGGATTGAATCCAGGCCTCTCACATTTCAGGCAGATTCTTTACCGTCTGAGCCACCAGGGAAGCCCTTGAGGTCGAGGGAACATGGCTGAAAGCTCCAACCCTCTAATCACATGGCTGATTCCTCTGGTAACCAGTTCCCATCCTCTAAAGTGACCTCATTAGCGTAAACTCACGTAGCATTGAAAGGGGCTTATTATGAAGAATGAAAGACTCTCAGGAAATTATGAGTGTTTTATGAACTTTGAGCCAGGAGTGAGGGATGAAGACCAAATATTTTTTATTATATCTCACTGTCACCCTCATCTTCCCTCTGATGTATTCCTCATCAAAGGCCTAAAATGATGAGGGCCATTGTAGGAGGTTTAGAATCAGGTAGGATGCTGAGAGGGCTTCTCTGGTGGCTCAGATGGTAAAGAATCTGCCTGCAATGTGGGAGACCTGAGTTTGATCCCTGGGTTGAGAAGACCCCCTTGGAGGAGAGCATAGCAACCCACTCCAGTATTCTTGCCTGGAGAATCCCCGTGGACAGAGGAGCCTGGCAGGCTACAGTCTGTGGGGTCGCAAAGAGTCAGACATGACTGAGTGACACAGCACAGCACAGGATGCTGGGAGGTAGTTATGTTGTAGATCAGACACACCTGGTGAACAGGTGCAATGAGTTTATTTCTCTCAGAACTTTCCACTGATCCTCCTTCCTCTCATCTCCTTCCTGTGAGACCATCCGGTCAAATATATGTTCAAGAAAATGAAAGAAGTAAGTCTTCCTATGTGGCGCTAGTTGTAAAGAATCCACTTGCCAATGGAGGATGCTCAAGAGACGCAGGTTCTATCCTAACATTGGGAAGATCCCCTGGAGAAGGAAATGGTGACCCACTCCAGTATTCTTGTCTGGGAAACCCTGTGGACAGAGGAGTCTGGCAGTCTGCAGTCCATGGGGTCACAAAGAGTTGGGCACAACTGAGCACATGCACACATACAACACACACATACACACACACACACACACACACACACACGAAAATTGAAGAGTACCTACCTGATGAGGAGCGAATTATTAACGTGTTCTAAATTGGGGTCAACCAGATGGCCACTAGAAATAATGGCTGGTCTTCCTTGGAACTGCATGGTAGAGGGGAGGAAAGTAGACAGGAGGGTTGGGCTGGCAGTAGGAAATTAAAGGATTTAGGGCAGGCAGGGGTATTGTTTGGGCAAAATTTCCCCTCAAGAACACCATGACAGCCTCCCCAAGTTCCAGACTCATCTCTAGGATTGTCATCCATGATTGTCGTCCATCCGAGGTGGTCATCCACGACATCATTTTTTGAGCCTGTCGTGTGTGCTGTGCACTGCGCCTGACCGTAGGGTGCTCCCTCCCTCGTACAGCTCCAGGTGCCCGTGGGCAGGGGCTTTCATGGTGCCCATTCACCTGAGGTTGGATGGTCATGAGATGTCTTGGACATTTCAGGTGGAAGGTGTGGCTGTTGGCTTCATGAGTGTGTGCTCACAAGTGAACCTGGAGCTCCTGCACAAGTGCTTTGACCTGAGACCCTTCCATGGACTCTGCATCCCGCATCAGGACGACATCCTGGAACCACCCCAGGAGTTCAGCATCCACGGAAGTTCAGGTACAGTGGCTGTCATAGGAGCACGCGGGGATGGAACTTTGTGAGCTGTGCTGTGCTTTTGACTCTGTGCTGGAACTGGGTAGTGGCAGCTGCTGGGCAGCTCTGTCCCCAGTCCCGTTTCAGGAGTGGTTCCTGGTGCATTGCAACCTTGTGCCTATATCTGTGAGCAAAGAGGGTCAAGGGGCATGGCCCTGGGTAGACACCACGGCCTTGCTGCCGAAGGTCTCCTGAATTCAGAATGTCTACCTTCAGAAGTTCATTGTTAGAGTAGAGGTAAGTTGTGGTGAAATCATTGATAGCGTTTCAGGATTTTACTTGTGCACACACATAGAACCCAAAACCTGAATATGATAAGTGAATCTTTTAAGTCAAGAACCAGAGAAATTCTTTATGTCCTTAAGTTTTTTATTTTTATTTTTTTAATTGAAGTATAGTTGATTTATAATGTTATGTTAGTTTCAGGTATACAGTGATTTATTTATACAAATATATTCAGATATATGTATATATGCCTTTAAGTTTTAACCCCAACAATTAGCACTTCTGTGTTTATGTCATTGACAACTATTATGTAATACAGGTCTATTGCAAGTATTCATTTTAAACTTGCTTATTTTTAGCCATCTACAATATTAGAACAGATTTTAAAATCATGTCTGTATTAGGATTCTCACCAAGTGAAACTGGGTCATCTCAAACTTTGGTATTTTGATTTAACAAAGTCTCCCTGCATCCATGAGCATCTTTGAGGTTAAGTGTTTTGTTTCTTAAATCAGGGAGATGCAGCAGGGTGTGTAAATCTAGTTCTCCAAACCTAGGTTTCCTCGTTTGTGAAATAGGAAGAGTAGTAACACCTTCCACGAAGGGGCTTCTTGGGGTCTGACTGAGATCACTCAGGTCCAGAGCTTTACTCAGCATCTCCATCAAACTTAGCGTGCCGTCAGCATGGATCCTCATTTCGAGCGGTCATTACCCATCACTTTGTGGTTGGTCTTTCACTTACATGAGTCTTCCCAGGTTAACATCAGGGCATCTTGAATTGCTCTGCTTTCCCGTGTCTGAAAGACTATATCAAGACATTGCTCTTGTCTGCCAGTCTGGGCTCCATTTTTATGTTTATTTTTGAAGACAACTGTTGCATCAATATACTCTTACTTGGCATTGTTCAGCATAGGTAATGTGTGCACTTTCTGCCTACATATATTCATATTTAAATTTTTTTGCATAAAATAAATGCTTCTCAGTTCAGTTCAGTTGCTCAGTCGTGTCCGACTCTTTGTGACCCCATGAATCACAGCATGCCAGGCCTCCATGTCATCACCATCTCCCAGTGTTCACTCAGACTCACGTCCATCAAGTCCATGATGCCATCCAGCCATCTCATCCTCTGTTTTCTCCTTCTCCTCCTGCCCCCAATCCCTCCCAGCATCAGAGTCTTTTCCAATGAGTCAACTCTTCGCATGAGGTGGCCAAAGTACTGGAGCTTCAGCTTTAGCATCATTCCTTCCAGGGTTGATCTCCTTCAGAATGGACTGGTTGGATCTCCTTGCAGTCCAAGGGACTCTCAAGAGTCTTCTCCAACACCACAGTTCAAAAGCATCAATTCTTCGGCGCTCAGCCTTCTTCACAGTCCAACTCTCACATCCATACATGACCACAGGAAAAACCATAGCCTTGACTAGACGGACCTTAGTCGGCAAAGTAATGTCTCTGCTTTTGAATATACTATCTAGGTTGGTCATAACTTTTCTTCCAAGGAGTAAGCGTCTTTTAATTTCATGGCTGCAGTCACCATCTGCAGTGATTTTGGAGCCCAAAAAAATAAAGTCTGACACTGTTTCTACTGTTTCTCCATCTATTTCCCATGACGTGATGGGACCAGATGCCATGATCTTCGTAAAAAACGATTGTTCAAAATTAGGAAGAGGAGCATGTTGGGGGCAAGACTGACAAGCAGAGGACTTATTGATCTAAACAACAGCAGGTGTTGGTTTGGCAGATCTTATCGTCTGGACAGGAAACCAAGTGCATGGAGCTGGTTGGAATGTTCATACAGGTCACAAAGACTTTCCCGAGCTGTAGCTGGAGAGGGAGATCCCTTCTGCATTAATAAGAGCTTTGAGGTCTTTATTGTTTCATGGTGAAGGCTGGCTTGCCCTTGCTTCTCAGCTAAGACATACAGGAGTGTTCTGAAGGAAACTTCAGCATGAGACAGTCTTGAATAATATGTTATCATTGTCACTTTCGAATGTATAAATTCTTCTTGAAGGCAGCATTCAATAGGTTTATGGCTTAGTTTTCTCATGCCTAATATGGAGATAAAAATAGTATCAAAACCAGAAAGTCGTTGGGATGGTTAAATGTTAGAATCTACATGACGACCTTAGCTCTCTGCCAAGTGTGGAGTAAGTTCTGAAAAAATTAAGGTTGTTTTTCCTCTGCCCTTGATTGTTGTCATTTTTAAAAACAAGTTGAAGGACTTCTCTGGTAGTCCAGTGGTTAAGACTTCACCTTCCAGAGCAGGGGGTATGGGTTTGATCTCTGATAGGAAACTAAGATCCCACATACCTCTCAGCCAAAAACTATAACATACGGAAGCAGTACTGTAAAATATTCAATAAAGACTTTTAAAATGGTCCACATTAAAAAAATCTTTAGAAACGTGTTGAAAAGATATGGTTCCCTTTCAGTGTGTTTCTGAGTAGCTCTGAAGTTACATAAAATGACTGGGATGTTCCTATCTTAGAAACTTTATGGGCAGGAGCACAATTCAAAATTTAGACCAAATCCTGGACTTAAAAACACGTAATCTGTTTAGCCAAGGTGTGTCTGTTTAGCAAAAGCCCCAGAGATATGGAAACTGAAAGAAGTCTTACTATTCTGTCTACCACTTTTAATATTTTTACCTAAAATTAGTTGATCTAGGACAGGATGGTAGCTAAAGGAAATAGGAAAATTTCTCTCGTCATTTTGTGTGTCTTGTTTATTTTTGAAAATCCAGCTCCACTAATAAAATGGTGATTATCAAGTTTTGTTACCAGGAAACACTACTGTAGACTTCCTAATAACTCAGGAATGGATTCACGAATCAACAGCTCATTATATTCCAGAAAAGAGTCATTGGCACATTTTGCTTTCCCCTTCACATCAACAGCAACAAAGAATGAGGCTCCAGAGAAAACGGGAAATGTGTTATGATCCTGTCCTTTTTTATCTAATGAAAGTCTCAAGTTAAAAGAAATACAATTTCTCTAAAATATGAGCCAAAATTCTTGTTTCAATGGGCTCACATCATTGTGCCTTATGCTTCAATTTTGTTTATACTTTTTACCTTTCAAAGGATTTTCATATATATTGTCTCATTTTATCCTCATGACTTGATGTACGAGAGCTAAGAAAGGTGCATGCGTGTGTGCTATGTTGCTTCAGCCATGTCTGGCTCTTTGCGACCCCAGGGACTGCAGCCTGCCAGGCTCCTCTGTCCATAGGATTCTCCAGGCAAGAATACTGGAGTGGGTTGCCACGCCCTCCTCCAGGGGAATCTTTCCAACTCAGAGATTGAAACCACATCTCCTGGGTTTCCTGCCTTGGCAGGTGGGTTCTTCACCACTAGCACCACCTGGGAAAGGTGACGTCTGCTGCCCAAATTCACAAAAGGTGTTACAGCTCGGCCAGGGCTGACCCAGCAGCCAGCTCAGCCTTCCACTTGACTTTTTGACTAGGGTGGCTGTGATCAAAAACTCCAGTGGTGGGTCTACTATACAAATACATGATCAATTTTTTTCACTTCAATGAATTATTGAATGAGTTACCACTTTTAGGAGCTCTCAGTGATGTGTGTGTGTGTGTTCTTTGGACAACTCCCATCTTCTAGACTCTTCACTTCTTGTGTCTATGGGATTTGCCAGGACTGTGCATGGCCAATCTGTCATGTGCCAGAGGTGGGCAGGAAGTACCAGGACACTGAGACCCCAGGAGCAGCCTCTGATTCTCCATTTCTTTTTTAAAAAAATATTTATTTATTTATTTGGCTATGTCAGGATCTTAGTTGCAGCACATGGAATCTTTCATTGCCTAGTTGCCCTATAGCATGTAGGATCTTAGTGCCTTGACCAGGGATCGAACCTGAGTACCCTGCACTGGAATGTGGGTTCTTAACCACTGGACCACTAGGAAAGTCCCCCAGCTTCCCTGTTTCTTATCCCTGCTCCCCTACTGATATCTTCTCCATCAACTCCCAGACAGACAGCTGTGCTCGAATCCTTGACTCAGGGTCTGCTTCTGAAAGAACCCACCCCAACACACTGCTGGTCTAGTCTTTACCCACCAGTGTGAAAACATTTACTTACCACAACTGAAAAGAGTTGAGGTATAAATACCTCAGCTCCCTCAACCCCTTGGTGGGATAGCTTTGAGATTTGAGTTTTGCATTGTTTCTCAGAACTCCAGGAGATGGAAGTTCCAGCTAGTGATCCATGTGATGACATATGTTTCATTAGCTGCCTTCCATTCCCTTCTCTCTTCCTAACCTCCCTACCATGGTTCTTGAATCACTTCCCAAATAAACTGCTTGTTCTCAGGTCCTTGACTTAAGGTAGGGTCTGTTCCCACCAGCTGTGAAACTCACAATTTCATGCAAACCCTCACCCCTCCAAGCAGAGTGACAATATCATGACTCAACATTCCAGAGCCTGTACAGTGGTCCCCATTCTTTATTTTTTCCAACCAAATGATTTATTAAGCAAAGAAACAAAAATGCAGTTTGCTAGCTTCTTTAGGTAAAGATCTTAAAATATTTAAATCTTTGTAATATGATGCTGATTATTTCTAATGATTTAACAATATCAAAGTTACATGATTCACTGTATTTCTGAATACAAAATCCATTTAACCTATATGGAATTTAGTTATCAAGTTCTTCATTCTTTAGCTACTGTACATGCTGTGATCAGCTGCCATCTCATCATTTCAGCTGTGTCCGAAGTTTCCATTGGATCTGAAAAGTGTAACCATGCACATTCACTTTGCATTTTACTTGAATAATTTGTGTATGATCCCATCCTTTTAGCCACTGGTTCTTCATTTATAAATTATTACACACACTTGTAAATTTGAGTTTTTAGCTACTAAACCTTGAGACTAAATTAGGACCAATGGGAACAAAGTCTGAGGATGCAGATTTTGTCCCAGTTTAAGGAAAATCTAGTAAAAGTTTATTTTTTATTAAGTGGAGTACTGTTTAGAAGTAGCCAAGTTCCCCAGACATTGGAAAAATTCATGAATAGTCATAAGTCGCTTCAGTCGTGTCAGACTCTGTGTGACCCCAGACGGCAGCCCACCAGGCTCCCCTATCCTGAGATTCTCCAGGCAACAACACTGGAGTGGATTGCCATTTCCTTCTATTCCTTATGAATAGTCATAGGTCTTAGGAAAGGGCTTTCTACTTGTATGGGAGGTTGTACTGAATGAGACCCAAGATCCCTCAAATGCCAGGAGTCTGGAAGCTGAGGGAACAAGCATCAGGATGCTCCCTCCATATGCTGGCAGTTTATGAATATTTTCCTTCAGTGACAATAAAATGGCTCAAAACAATATGTATTTTTTCCAGTTGGCTCCGCCGCTGGCCCGGCCCAGCAGTTGCAAATCAAGCTGTGTCTTTTGTTCCCTGCATCATTACAATGAAGACTTTGGAACCAGAAGTGAGCTGGCAATTTTCTTGATGATGCATAAGGCAAAATAGGGCACAGCCTGCATTTCCACAGCTGCCCTGGCATCGACACATTTACCAGTTAAAATAAAAACAAGCAAAAGATGAAACTTTTCTTTGTCACGCAGGCGGTGTGACCTGGGGAGAGAGCGTCTTGGTTTTTAAAGAATCCTGCGAAGTGAATCTCAATACATGCCCAGGGGCCAGCACACGTAGGCTCTGAGGACCTCGATGTGCCCTTGGCTGGGAGAGATACAACTTCACACAACAGAATCGTGGGTGTCCCTTAGAATAACCAACGCAGCCTCTTATAACCAGCCCACCCAGGAAGAGTACTGCTTACTCTACATTTAAAAGGCCCTTCAAAATATAATTTTCACAACATCTCCACATAGCAATGTTGCCTTTTAAATGAAAGAAAATCTCTCATTGTCAGGAAATGTTCCCTTATGTCTTATTTAAATTTCTTTTATTCCACTTACATTTGCTTCTTACTCTGTCTCTCCTCTGGAGAGGGAAGGAATATGGAGGGTTAAGAAACAGCAGCTAAATCAAGTCTTATTTAATCAAGTAGCCCAGGTGTCTAGCCTCTCTTCCTAAGGTTCTGTTTTATATGTCTGTGTTGCTTTCTGTTTTGTACTTTATTCTTCGTTTAACATGGATTCCAATGTGGATGAAGCACTCATCTACAGAGCCTAGCAATATTGCCGCCAAGATATCTGGATATTGTATCTCAGAGCATGTATTTATTAATACCAGCTAGGACGGTCTATAATTACTGAAGTAGTGACCCTCTTGGACTCTGTATGGATTTGTTCGGGCTGTCATAGAAGGGTCCCACAGAACACGGGGCTTAAACAACAGGAAATCATTTTCTCACAGTTCTGGAGGTGAGAAGTCTGAGGTCAAGGTGTCGGCAGGGTGGTTTCTTCTGAGGCCTCCCTCCTTGGCTTGTAGATGACCATCTTTTCCTTGTCTTCACGTGGTTTTCCCTTCTCTTCCTGTCTGTGTCCTAATCCCCTCTTCTTATGAGGACACACAGTGGCTCAAGGGCCCACCCATCTGACCTCATATTACTCTGTCTCTTTCAAGGCCCTTTCTTGGGACTTCCCTGGTGGTCTAGTGGTTAAGACTTTGTTTTCCAATGCAGGGGGTGTAGGTTCCTGGTTGGGGAGCTAAGACCCCACATGTCTTGTGGCCAAAAAACCAAAACATAAAAAAGATGCAATCTTGTGACAAATTCAATAAGGACTTTTTAAGTGGTTGACATTAAAAAATCTGACAAATAAAGGCCCTTTCTCCAGATAGTAACATTCCGAGGTATTAAGGGGTTAGGACTTAAAGCATGAAGTTTGTGGGAACATGATTCAACATTCAGTGACACCTAGGATCCTGTGTCAGTGGTTCTCTGGAGCCCTGTTGCCAAGGCTGCAAGACATGGCGGTAATGTCCCCTCTACCTGATGCTTGTAAGTCTAATATTTGTCACAACTTGAATTTCATCTTTTTTTAAAAAAAAGACAACAAATGTCTTTTTGGTATACAGAGGTAAGAAAATTGCATTCTTCTGAAACTTTAGCCACTCTTGCCAGCTCTAGTTTTCCAGAAGTAACTATGTGAGTTCTAATGGTGTGTTAAAGAAGTTGACAAAACAAATAAATACTTCCAGGCTTATGCCCAGGTTGACACGTTATCTCCACAGTGACAGTGTTGATGAAAAATTAATCAGTCAACCTAAGAAAGAAATTGGAAATTTTATTTGAGCCTGATTGAGGTTTTTAACCCAAGAACAACCTCTCAGACAGCTCCGAAAATGGTTGCACCCGTTAGAGGTCAAAGCACAATTGTATAGGTTTTTGAGGCAGAGGGCTGTACATTCAATGATGTAGATAGTGTTCACAATCCAGATTAAGTACAAAGTGGTTCAGTTCAGTGCAGTCGCTCAGTCATGTCCAACTCTGCGACCCCATGGACTGCAGCATGCCAGGCCTCCCTGTCCATCACCACTCCCAGAACTTACTCAAACTCATGTCTGTCGAGTCGATGATGCCATCCAACCACCTCATCCTCTGTTGTCCCCTTCTCCCCCCGCCTTCAGTCTTTCCCAGCATCAGGGTCTTTTCAGATGAGTCGCACCAAGTGGCCAAAGTATTGGAGTTTCAGCTTCAGCATCAGTCCTTCCAATGAATATTCAGGACTGATTTCCTTTAGGATGGACTGGTTGGATCTCCTTGCAATCCTAGGGACTCTCAAGAGTCTTCTCCAACACCACAGTTCAAAAGCATCAATTTTTCGGCACTCAACTTTCTTTATAGTCCAACTTTCACGTCTATACATGACTACTGGGAAAACCATAGCTTTGACTAGACAGACCTTTGTTGGCAAAGCAATGTCTTTGCTTTTTAATAAGCTCTCTAGGTTGATCGTAACTTTTCTTTCAAGGAGCAAGCATCTTTTAATTTTATGGCTGCAGTGATTTTGGAGCCCCCCAAAATAAAGTCTCTCACGGTTTCCACTGTTTCCCCATCTATTTCCCATGACGTGATGGGACCAGATGCCATGGTCTTAGTTTTCTGAATGTTGAGCTTTAAGCCAACTTTTTCACTCTCCTCTTTCACTTTCATCAAGAGGCTTTTTAGCTCTTCTTTGCTTTCTGCTATAAGGGTGGTGTCATCTGCATATCTGAAGTTATTGATATTTCTCCCTGCAATCTGATTCCAGCTTGTGCTTCCTCCAGCACAGGGTTTCTCATGATGTACCCTGTATGTAAATTAAATACACAGGGTGACAATATACAGCCTTGAGGTACTCCTTTTCCTATTTGGAACCAGTCTGTTGTTCCATGTCCAGTTCTAACTGTTGCTTCCTGACCTGCATACAGATTTCTCAAGGGGCAGGTTAGGTGGTCTGGTATCCCCATCTCTTGAAGAATTTTCCACAGTTTGTTGTGATCCACAGAGTCAAAAGCTTTGGCATAGTCAATAAAGCAGAAGTAGATGTTTTTCTGAAACTCTCTTGCTTTTTCAATGATCCAGCATATGTTGACAATTTGATCTCTGTTTCCACTGCCCTTTTGAAATCCACCTTGAACATCTGGAAGTTCATGGTTCACTTGAAGCCTGTTGAAGCCTAGCTTGGAGAATTTTGAGCATTCCTTTGCTAGGTGACTGCAGCCATGAAATTAAAAGACGCTTACTCCTTGGAAGAAAAGTTATGACCTAGATAGCATATTGAAAAGCAGAGACATTACTTTGCCAACAAAGTTCCGTCTAGTCAAGGCTATGGTTTTTCCAGTGGTCATGTATGGATGTGAGAGTTGGACTATGAAGAAAGCTGAGTGCCAAAGAATTGATGCTTTTGAACTGTGGTGTTGGAGAAGACTCCTGAGAGTCCCTTGGGCTGCAAGGAGATCCAACCAGTTCATTCTGAAGGAGATCAGCCCTGGGATTTCTTTGGAGGGAATGATGCTAAATCTGAAACTCCAGTACTTTGGCCACCTCACGCGAAGAATTGACTCATTGGAAAAGACTCTGATGCTGGGAGGGATTGGGGGCAGGAGGAGAAAGGGACGAGAGAGGATGAGATGGCTGGATGGCATCACCAACTCGATGGACGTGAGTCTGAGTGAACTCCCAGAATTGGTGATGGACAGGGAGGCCTGGCATGCTGCAATTTGTGGGGTTGCAAAGAGTCGGACACAACTGAGTGACTGAACTGAACTGAACTGAGATGAGACAATTGTGCGGTCGTTTGAGCATTCTTTGGCTTTGCCTTTCTTTCGGATTGGAATGAAAACTGACCCTTTCCAGGAAAAACAACACCGAGCTGTGGATATGACTGGTGATGGAAGTAAAGTCCAATGCTGTAAAGAGCAGTATGGCATAGGAATCTGGAATGTTAGGTCATGAATCAAGGCAGATTGGAAGTGGAGATGGCAAGGGTGAACACTGACATTTTAGGAATCGGCAAACTAAAATAGACTGGAATGGGTGAATTTAGCTCAGATGACCAATATCTACTACTGTGTGCAAGAATCCCTTAGAAGAAATGGAGTGCCATCATAGTCAACAAAAGAGTCCAAAATGTTGTACTTGGATGCAATCTCAAAAACGACAGAATGATCTCTGTTTGTTTCCAAAGCAAACCATTCAGTATCATAGTACAAAGTGGTGACTCATCATAAACCCTTACAAGATCAAGAATGAGTATTATCTTTATTTATTTTTCTGGTAGTATTGCATGCCTTGAAGAATCTTAGTTCCTCAGCCAAGGATTGAATGTGAGTCCCCCACACTGGAAGCGTGGAGTCCTAACCAGTGGGCCACAAGAGAATCCCAGAAATGTTTTCTTTTAAGGAGTTGTTCTGTGGATACTGAGAGAATGTTGCTCTATATAGTTGACCAGGTGTTTCTACTAATGAGGAGTTTGATCCATGCATAACACAGAAGAGGAGAGAGAGGATACAAGGGACATAGAAAAATGTTTATGTTTAGATTTTCCTTGACTTGCCTTAGAATACAGATTTTAACTTCATTAACAGTATAAATGCTTGCATGGGTTTTCCGGGCTTGGGCTGGTAACATATCAGGAAGGAGGCAGTCATGGCTGGAAACCAGTGTTGTTAGGGTCATTGCCCCAGAAAGTCTTTTGATTACATATCTGTCTTCATTCAGCTGCTGGTTTCTAAGCTCTTTTGGATGCCTTTAAAACAGCAGCGACAAATGAGGGTGCCTTCTGAAGACTCCCCAATTCTGCAGGAGCTGGATGGCTGGGAGGAAGGGTCCTACCCTCCTAATCAGCTCTGGGAGCCACTAGCTAAGTGATGACTCTGCTGCATTCACCAGTCAGATCCGTTTCTCAGTGGTTGAAATACAAATGTATTTGTACATAGGGCCTTGAGGTCTTTGAAAGAAAAGTGGTTTTATTTATATTCGTTATGATCATTATGTACTGGGATTATTTTCTCAGTAGGCAACATGTCTTTTGCCCATATTTATGAAGCAGGGGAGAAGGCATTTAATGAATTTCAAGAGTGTGTTTGACTGTAAAACACATCTCTCTTACCACATTCACATGTAAATAGCCCATTTATTTGTTCTCTCTGGTGACCTTTCTTCTTTTGGGGGTAGATCACAGTTTGTTGTTGTTTTCCATTTCCAAATGGGAGGCTGAATGATAATAATGAAAGATTATGCAAAAAATCCATGTTTAAAATAATGTTGATATGGCACTTGTGTTGCAGGATAATTATAGTAATTTGGCCATTACGCTATATGCAGTCAGGAGTTAGTTGCTATAAAACACGGTGATAGGGGTGATTCAGAGGGTTTTCATCCCAACAGGCTGTTTGATCCTGCTGACTTTTCTCTTGAAAATCAATTGCTTACGATGAATACTCTGAATTCTCCCTTGATTAAATTGGCTGGCAGTGGGCTGCATCCATTGCATGGGGGTCACCAAGAGTTTCGTGTCTATTTACACAGGGGTTTCGACAACTCTTAAAATATCACAGAGCAAATTTAATCGGACTGAGCAAGCAGCTAAGGAGGCAGTTGCTAAAAATCAGTCTTTGCTCATGGAAGCAAGCAAAGGAAGATGTGTTCATTCTAAGCCCAACATGCAGCCAGTTATTTCGCTGCAGGTTGCAAGCCTTTTCTTCACTGCACGTTGCTCCGGCTCTGGGCATTTTCAGACTTTCAGGAACACGTGGGCTCGCCCAGTGGAAGACCAGGGACAGTCACCTTGGAAGCTGGCTTCTGACTTCAGGTTCATGACTGAAATGTTCTTTTTCACCTCAAGGTTATTAACATATTCAGGTTTTCTGTTTCTTTCAAATCAACTTTAGGAAATTAGATTTTTCTAAAAAAACATTGTTTAGTATATGAAGGTTTAAAATTGATTAGAGTACAATTGCTAGTATATATACATATATAGATATATATAGCTCCAGTGTGTATATACACACACAAACACACACACATATACTGGAAGATCCCCTGGAGAAGGGAATGGCAACCCACCCCAGTATTCTTGCCTGGAGAATTCCATGAACAGAGGAGCCTGGAAGGTTACAACCCATGGGGTGGCAAAGAGTTGCATATGACTAAGCGACTAACATGTACACAAAATGATTAAAGAAGACAATTTAGGTGATATAAATAAACTTTAGTACTTTATGAAGTGGATGATCTCTTTTCAGATAACTGCAAAGTGGACAAAAAAGGCAGGGAGCTTTTATAGGATAAAGAATAAGGAAGAGAAAAAGAGAAAATATCTGGTTGGCCAGGTCTCACAGTCACCCTGATTTGGGGTAAGAAGGCCCAGTGTTGTGCATTTGAGAATTGGCTGACAGGATCGACTACATTTCTGGTTGAGTGTAGCATGTATAGGAACATGAAAGTTACCCAAGTTTCAGTTTTCTGACCTGCCCCCAACCAGGCAGGAACAGCTCCATCTTGGCCCTAGAAAGTTATTTACTAGTCAGAGAACCTCTCCAGTGTGATTTTAATCCTTTAAATTTTGTTGGGCTTATTGTCAATTTTGGTAATTATTCCTTGAGTCCATGAAGAAAGTGTATAATCTGTAGTTGTTAGGTACAGGGTTCTATATTTAGGATTATGTTTGATAACACTGTCAAATATTTCATCCGTTTGACCTCATCAGTTGTTTGATCAATTCATGAGTGGTCTGTTAGAATCTTCTGCTTTGATTGTAGATATATAAATTTTTACTCCTATCTATAATTGTTTCATTATGTATTTTGAGCCTGTGCTATTAGGTGCATGATTTTTAAGTCATGTTTCCTTGAACTTAAAAAAATCAGTTATGAAGTGTCCTTTACCTCTGTTGAAAGGTTTTTCACCTTAAAGTCTACTTTTTCTGATTTTAATGTGGCCACGCTTGCTTTCTTTAGCTCATATAGGCATGCCATATCTCTTTCCATTCTTTTATCTTCATCCTCCCTGTTTTCTTACATGTTAGGTGTGTCTTTTGTAAACAGCATAAATTTGGTTGTTGTTTTTATCTAGTGTAACAGCTGCTATCTTTTAGTATTTAGTTCATTTTATTTGCTTATGGGTTTATATCTACCCTCATACATTATAGATGTTCCCCATGTTTCTCTGTTTTATTCCTGGTATTTTTCTTGTATGTCTTTTCCTTTCTTAATCTCACCAGTGTCAATTTTATTTTTCAGAGAACCAGGTTCAGGATTGAGTTGATTCTCTGTATTATGTTTTATGACTGTATCAATAGTCCATTACCACAAGAATGCTCCTAACAAACACTACGGAAGCACAGCAGTGTCCTACACTCACACAGGGCCAGCTAGACAGCTCTATCTACTGACCGTGGCTGGGTCTCCCCACCTGTCTTGGGGTTGGTTGCCTGTTGGCAGATCTAGGCTGGCCTTGGGTCCACTCCATGTGCCTCTCGCAGGCTGGATGGGACATGTTATCATGGTAATGGCAGAGGCACCAGAGATCGAGTGGAAACACACAAAGCCTCCTGAGGTCTGGGCATTGAACTAATACATGTCACTTATCCAAAGCAGATCCCAGGCTGAGCTCAGAATCAGAGTGGAGGACACTACATGACAAAGGGCCTGAACAGAGTAAAGATGAAAAATGAGCGTCATGACTACAACCCATGCTCACAGAAGAAGAATAAGGCTGGGGATTTTTGCCATGACCTTCTTTCTCCTGTCCTCCAGAGACACAAACTCCAGTTTAGCCTGTTTGAGGCTAAAACCTATAGTCTCATATCAAGACAGTGAGCTCAAGTTCATCATGCTATATGGCTTGGAGGCTGCCCTGCAGTCCAGAAGGAAAAGTGTCCTTGAAAAATATGGAAAAGCTCTTTGTCCTGCTCTCATGTAGTTTGCCGATTGTTTTCCTTTGTATGGACTTTATCCTCAGCTTCCTGCCAGTCACTCAGCCAATACGGAGTATATCCCATATACTAGTCTTTGGGAGCCTGATCCAGTATGTGGTGAGCCCCGCATGGCCTAATGGTAGGATAAACATGCAAGACAAACGAATTTACAATCAGAGAATTGTTTTGAAGGAGAGAAAATTATGTTGAGATCCCAGCAGAATTACACCTAAGTCATCTTGGGAACATCAATATAGGACTTCATAGAAAGAAAGCTTTTGAATCAGAACTTCAAAAACAAATGGGAGCTTTGTAGATGAAGAAGCAAAAAGATTTTCTACAGAGGAAAGACATTGTGCGTGGGCAAAAACAAGGAGGTGTTAGAGACCAGGGCATGTGAGGGGAGAGCACCAGCTCAGTGTTGTTGGAGCAGGAAGGGAGGGGGCAGCAGGAAGGAGAAAGTAGGACAGGAGACAGAGGGAGGTGAAGCAAACAATCTAGATTCTTAATCATGGCATATCTGATGAGCAGCCTGGGAATGTTGAACTAGAAAGGGCCACACCATCAACTACTAGTTTTCAGGAAGAGTTCCCAGGGGCCACTAGAGTGTGCAGGAAAGAGATGAGAAGGGGCTGAACCAGAGCCATGACTGCGAATGAACTTGGGAAATATTTTGGAGAATTAATGGAACCTGATATTTTACTGCATATGTGGAAGGAGGGTTGTGGAAGAGGGAAGCCTCAAGGGTGTCTTCAGAAGCCAGGTGGATGGTGGAACCGTCTTGCCAGATGGAAATAAAAAGCATGAGTGAATCATCTGATGGAGACGCTGTGACTTCTGATTTGGACAAGTTCAGTCTGGCCTTCCTGGAAAGCCCTTAAGTGGATATAGAGCATCCAGGCAGCAACAAGTGCTTCTGAGGTTAGATGGAAACGTGACCTCCCAAAGGATGTTCTCACCCTAACCCCTGGACAAGTAAATGCTGCCTTCATTTTGGTAAAAGGTCTTCCTCAATGTGATGAAGGATCTGGAGATGATATTTATCCTGAAAGAGGGAGCCTGACCCTGCTAACACCTGGACTTCTGCCCAGAGATACTGATTTTGGATTTCTGGCTTCCAGAACTCTGGAAGAATACATTTCTGTTGTTTTAAGCCACCACGTGAGTGGGCATTAGTCACAGCAGCCACAGGAAACTAACACAGTTATAAAGAAGACCAAAGGGCTGGAGGCAAAGCAAGGAAGGAAACAGGTCAGGAAGTAAGGACACCCTCACTCTTCAGCAGTCCGTGAATGCGTTGTCTGCTCACCATCTCCATCTTCTTACTGTCTTGAGGCTGCTTCTTATCCTTTAGATCTCAGTTTACACGTCCAATGGGCTTCCCTGGTGGTTCAGATAGTAAAGAGTCTGCCTGCAATGCTGGAGACCTGGGTTCGATTCCTGGGTCAGGAAGATCCCTCGGAGAAGGGAATTGCAACCCACTCCAGTATCCTTGCCTGGAGAATCCCATGGATAGAGGAGCCTAGTGGGCTACCAGTCCACGGGGTCACAAAAAGTAGGACACAGCTGAGACACTAACACTTTCTCTTTCACTTTACATATACAATAGGACACTGACTGCTCAAACTGAAGCAACTCCCAGGCCCTCGTTTTCTACACACCATCTAGCACATCTTAGTATTTCTTCTTCTCTTACTGACTTTACTTGGAAGGGCAAGTTAGTCTCATTCGCTGCTGAATCTTCCACATCTAGTTTGTTAATGTGCACCAGGGTAGGTATAAAATATAAATTTTAAATGAATGAATGAATAAATAAGTGAACAGTGTGCTTTGTTCATACCTCTGCTTTAGCAACTTCCGTACTGCAAGGTAGTTAGGCGTGTATGTGGGGGGGTTGTGAGTGTGTGCATGCACACCCACCTGCCCTGATCATCGTGAGCCTCTTAGAGTAAGGACTACCTCTGTCTGGTTTTTGTGTGCCGCTGGGTACCTCCGTGACTGCAACTCCTCGTTCTCCACTCAGCTTCAGTTGAATGAATGTTTTAATTTGAACCTTTAATTTTTCCTCTTCTTATTCATTTGTCAGTCTTTTCTGAAATCAGCCATAGTATTAAAATACTAAACAAAATAACTGTTGTGTAATATTCTGAAGTAAAATTACTCTTAAAATTAGACATTTTTGAGGAGATCTTAATTGAGTTAATGCATGAAACTCTCCTCCTTTAAAAAGCTAGGATAATGCAGTTAGAGTTGAATTCCCTTGGATCAATGTCCCAGCCTGGTTCTCCCTCTCAATTCCCAGAAATGGCCATTGTTATAACGTTAGTAGGCATCCATCCAGACTTCTCTTTATGCTTTTATATGAAGTCCACGTGTTCATCGGAAAAAATTCTACCATTTCATGGCAGTGTTTTTTTTACATAAATGGCACCTTTTGGGTTTGCGAAGTTCTGAAATTTGCTTCTTCACTCAGCTCTTTGAGATCTAATAATGTCGATAAGCTTAGGTCTGGGACGCCCTTTTCATCTTCTGGATAGGATTTCACTCTATGAAATGGGCCACACTTGTCCTCGGATGGACGCAAATTGTTTCCCCTGTTTCATATAGCAGACCGTGCTGCAGTAAGTATTCTCGCACACATCGCCTTGGGCCCCTTGCGAGCGTTTCCACAGGCTGTGTTCCCAGAATTGCTCTTGCCGGCTTGGAAATATACCAAGCGTGGCCACAACGGTGGCCTTCCTCCCGAGCCTCTCCTAGTTCTCCAGGACTTAGTGTTGTCAGCACGTTTAACTTTTGCCAGTATCATACTGTGAAAGGAGATAGCATTGTTAAACTTCATTTCTCTGACTGTTACTGAGGTTGGACACGTTTTATGTGTTTATTGGTCATTTGCATCTCCTGTCCATTCATTTTCTTTGCCTATTGGTTTTTTTCTCTTCCCCTACACTTCAGTTCTTGGTCTATTATGTGTGTTGCAAATATTTTCTCTGTGTATCTACTTATTTAAGAAAAACTTAGGGTTCTTTTGATAAAACTTTTAAATTGTGATGGGGTCGAGTATGTCAATATTTTTCTTTTATGACTTCTGCCTTCTACATTTAAAAGGAAAGATTAGTCCACCCCTAAAATAATAGAGAGATTCTCTTATATTTTCTTCTCATAATTTAAAAGTATTAAAAAAACTTTAAGCTGTTAATGTATCTTTGAATGATCTTTGTGTATTATATGAAATAGGGACCCAAATTAATTCTTTTCCCATTTGATTAGCACTGTTTATGGTATTGTTTATTCTTCTACACCAATGCTACCTTTACTATATATGAATGTTTAGGCTCTTCTTTGGATTCCATTCTGTTCTGTTCCTGCTCCTGATAACCTGCAGTTTTAATAACTATGGCTTTATAATATGTCTTAATATTCGTTAGAAAATTTGGACTCTTTTTTGTTCTTATTCCTTAAAATTTTGTTGACTAACGCTCTTCCATTACTCTTTTAGAATCATTTTATTTCATTTCACAAAAAAGAAAAATCTTGTAGGATTTTTGATTATTATTTTTTTAAGTTAAAACCCACTAAATCGTATACTGTTACTTTTCCCCAAAGCCTTCAAAACGTATTATTTAGCTTTCCCTATATATTTTCCCTGTTAAATAAAGGACTTCCTGATAGCTCAGTTGTTAAGGAATCCACCTGCAATTCAGGAGACCCCGATTCAATTCCTGGGTTGGGAAGATCCACTGGAGAGGGGATAAGCTATCCACTCCAGTATTCTTGGGCTTTCCTTGGAGCTCAGCCGGTAAAGACTCCACCTGCAATGCAGGAGACCTGGGTTCAATCCCTGAGTTGCGAAGATACCCTGGAGAAGGGAAAGGCTACCCACTCTAGTATTCTGGCCTGGAGAATTCTATGGACTGTATAATCCATGGGGTCACAAAGAGTCGGACACAACAGAGCTACTTTCACGTATTTTTCCTGTTAGATAAAGAGCAGGGCAGAACCAGGTCTAGTGGGACCTTGGGTTTATACAATTTGGGAAGTTCTTTAAGAAAAAGAATACAAAGTTAGGAATGCAATAGTGGGTGCTGTCCCTTGGGATGATAATGTGATGTTTTATTCATATCATGGTAACCCCGCCTCAGATAGCCCCTTCTCAGTCTCACTCAGAAAGAAAGTGCCAGCAAACGGTACCTTCCCTCCCACTAGAATAAAGCCCTGGTTCGTGACTTCCAAGCTACTTGGGCTTCCCTGGTGGCTCAGATGGTAAAGCGTCTGCCTGCAATGCGGGAGATCCAGGTTCGATTCCTGGGTTGGGAAGATCCCCTGGAGAAGGAAATGGCAATCCACTCCAGCACTCTTGCCTGGAAAATTCCATGGACAGAGGAGCCTGATAGGCTACAGTCCATGGGGTCGCAAAGAGTCGGACACGACTGAGCGACTTTAAAAAAAAAAAAAAAAAGGTGATGTAAGCAAATAGAATAACAATTAAATTGCAGCCTCAGTCGTGTTTCTAGCTGCGTGTCATATAAAACCACTGCCTGACTTTCCCCGGGACAGCACCTCATGTCTGAGGATCTCAGGGCACATTAAGAACATTAACTAATTAAACCCCACAAAACCCCAGAGACACGGGAAGGAGAGATGTGGCCTCACCTCGCCCAGTTCTGAAATGCAGCCACCTCTGGGGACGAGCACGGCAGCTCCTTCAGAATAAGCGGCAGCACCCATGACACTTTAGCCCAGACAATTAGTCGTTGTCATTGGTAATTGTCTTGTGAGCATTAGCCTGTCAGACAGTGAGAGCTCCAGGATTAATTGTTGACTGCGAATCTAATCCAGTCCCTGAAATTTCTGGCTTTTTAGTAATTTTGTCCTAATTAAAATGGGCTTCCCTGGTGGCTCAGGTAGTAAAGAGTCCTCCTGCAATGCAGAGGATCCAGGTTTGATTCATGGGTAAGGAAGATATCCTAGAGAAGGGAATGGCAGCCCACTTCAGTATTTTTGCCTGGAGAATCCCCTGACAGGGGAGCTTGGTGGGCTACAGTCCATGGGGTTGCAAAGAGCAGACACAACTGAGTGACTAAACAACAACCAATATATGTGTGTGTGTGTGTGTGAGTGAAAGTGAAAGTTGCTCAGTCGTGTCTGATTCTTTGCAACCCCATGGACTGTATAGTCCACGGAATTCTCTAGGGAAGAATACTGGAGTGGGTAGCCCCAGCCGCTACTTTTAAGGGGGGTGTTGGCTGGGCAGCAGGTGAGGGAAATCTCTGGGCTCTGGAAAAGCTTTAGTACTCATTTAAGTGCTCGTTACATGGGAGCCGATACACGTAGAGATTCACGTGCACTCAACTGCACACAAGTTGTATCACTACAACAAGCTAAATTCACCTAAATAACAAGCTAAATTCACTCTTGCCAGCCTGAGAACACTGGAAACACTGTACAGATGACTGGAAAGTTCTGCAGGGAACAGGATGTTTCCAGGTGCTAGGATCACACTAGGGTTCATTGTCCCCAAAGCATCTTTCTTCAGAGCAGGGATTCTGAGTCCCTTGTCCTCTCTCCTGTCACTTGCTCTCCACGTAGAAGAGCTTCTTGCTCTGCCGGGGTGACATTCTCTCATGGTAACTTCCACAACACATGCCTCTTCATCTCTCCCCTTCCACCACTCTGGGCATCTGACTCTTCTCTCACTTAGAATTTCGTTCTCTTTCATTCGTCTGTGTCTTTGCCCGAAGCAGCGTATAGGGTGTGAGACAGTGCATGTGCGGAGTCTAGAGGTAGTCTGCAGGACCCGTTGACTGGCTGAGCGTGAGGGGGAGCACAGAGAGGGTCGCAGCCTCCGGCCCCATCCCGTCTGCTGTGATGCTTAGAAACAGGAAGATGAGGCAGCAGGGCACGCCGGCAGCCCAGCATCTGGGGCCTCCTGCAGGCCTAGGGTCCCTCCGGTGTCTGTGTGGACAGTTCTTGGGAGAGGCAGCCCCCAGGCAGAGCGTCCTAGGGCTGGAAGGAGCTGAGGCCCAGAGGCTGCAAGCAGGGGTCAGGGCTGAGTGCCTCCGTGGAGCAGACACAGACGGAGCAA
>SJXQ01003469.1:200678-251372 GCA_006408695.1 Aepyceros melampus
GCAAGAGAGGATGGGGTGGGGGGCGGGGGAAGGGGGAGAAACGGTGGAAGAGGAGAGATGCAGGGGGTGAAGCCCTGGGGTTGGGAGAGAAAGACAGAAAGAGAGACAGGAATAAAGAGAAGAGCAGAAGGAGGAAGAAGGAAAGGAGGGACTAGCTTTTTAGACACATGGGAAAACTTCTTTTCTGCTCTATTTTTTGGTGAACGCTACAAACACGTGAACACTGCATACATGAACACCACCCTGATTGTTGACTTTCCACAACATATTAAAATGATAACGTAAGCTCAGCTCTAGTTCTTGCTTAGAAAGTATAGACGTGAGTGTACTGGCTGCTTTCGGATGCCTGTTCACAGTATTTCCACGTAGAGAGAAAGCAGCCCTGAGCTCATTTGTGTCCTGAGAGCGTGGACATGGCTGACTGTGGTCTAATTCCCCATTCCGTCTTAAAATCATTTGAGAGCCTGCCATCCAAGAGGGTGATAACCTCAAAGGGGTTCCCATGAGAGTCACGGAGCTCAGTCACTGGCAGCCCATCAGGCCCACTCTGGCCTCAGTTTATCCCCACAGCTCCTGCAGGGCTGGGTACCACTGGATCCCATCGTGTGAATGTGGCATGGAGAACTCAGAATCCAGGTGGGCTGCACAGACCCTGCTCTCCCCCAACCCTCCTCGCAGTGCTGCCCCCAGCAATTCCTTCAGATGCACTGCAGTTTAGAAACACACGACCATGCTGCCACCAGTGTCCCGTGCTCTGTGGACATTGATCATATCTTTTCTGTCCTTCTGTCACTTTTCCTCCTGAAGACTCCAAGCTTGAGAACAGCAGCGAGGAATCCCAGAAGATAGTCAAGGAGCCACAGGAAGCTGTGTTGCTGGAGACCAAGGAGAGCATCCAGGTAAAGGAGATGATCCACCCATCTGGAGCCCGAGGAGGGCCTGGGGCTGCTGCACTGTCAGGTCAGGCATGCTCCTGGTGCTGGAGTGACTCATGAGCGGGGAAAGGCCTCCCTGGGGAGGCCTACTGGGGACCAGGGCAGGGACAAAACAGGCTGCGTGTTCATGAGACATCAGAACATCGCAACATCTTCAAGAGTTCAGCTCACAGTGGAATCCCATCCCTTCTCCCCCTGCCTGACTCCTCCACTCTTCCCTGGTTTCAGGATGCTGATTGGATAAAGCCAGTAGAAAATGCACCTTGTCCACAGACTCCAGTGAGGCAGCATCTTCTCCCTGCCTGTCTGGGCCCCTCAGGCTGTAGAAGCACCCACCATAGCTCCCTGGCCTGCCCTCAGCAGGATCCCTCTCCATCTCACCCCCACCTACCGCTCTATGAGTGCTGCTGCCCTGATCATTTGTTCAGTCACCAAGTCCTGTCCGACTCCTTGTGACCTGACCCCATGGACTGCAGCATGCTAGACTTCCCTGTCCCTCACCATCTCCTGGAGTTTGCCCAAGTTCATGTTCGTTGCCTCGGTGATGCCATCCAACCATTTCATCCTCTGTCACCCTCTTCTCCTTCTGCCCCTTTCCAGCATTGGGGTCTTTTCCAATGAGTTGGCTCTTTGCATCAGGTGGCCAAAGTTTTGGAGCTTCAGTTTCCACATCAGTCCTTCCAATGAGTATTCAGGCTTGATTTCCTTTAAGATTGACTGGCTTAATCTCCTTGCAGTCCAAGGAACTCTCAAGAGTCTACAGGGGAGCAAACCCCACACTGAAGGAGGCACAATCAGCCACATCGTACAGGACATAGGATTTGGGAATGGGTCAGGGATCCAGCCGTCATTCTAGGTTTGCCACCCTCTGACCACTGATGATTCCTAGAAATAGAAACGCCCATATAGACTGGGCTCTGGGTCCTCACCTGCTCCTGCAGGACCTCGGGGCAAGTCCCTGTGTCCTCTGTTAACAAGCCTCACCAAAGGGGTGGGGAGAACGAACAGGCTTACCTCTGGCCACCATGCGCAGCCCAGCCCTGTATCAGCACTGCGTGTGGCCAGGGTCCCGGCACGTGTTTCATGGCCTGGGCCCTCCTGCTTCCCGTCCTTCTGACTCTGCCATCTATCTAAGACCAGGATGGGGGCTAGTGCAGTGTCACTGCTTCCTGGACTCCAGCCCTCAACTGCCCTCTCCTTTTTTCTCTCCTTTCCAATCTTGGACAAAATAACATTCCCCCTGCCCATCAGCTCATGCGAGAAGATCTTGGAAAGAAAAGGAGGCAGGGAGGACCTTTATCTCAGCATGAGGCCACCTGGCTCACCCTGCCTTCGTAGTGTCTATGAACAATGCCTTCCTGTACCGCAGACCACAATAGGACCCAACCTGTAGCTGGGTGGTGTGTTTTGAAGACTGATTTTGTCTCTGTACAGAGATTGGACACACATAACTGCTTGTTAGGGACTGAGGGTGCTCATGGGGCTAAAACACAGCCTGAGCCTTTGGGAGATGGTACTCCATGGGAAGAGGAAAGCCTCTAGTTCAGGACATGGAAATGAGGGTGGAAAACCACCCAGGAGAGGGCCCTGAGGGACCCCTGAAGCTTTTAAAGAAGGTTGTACGGCATGGACTAGAGTGTGGGAGAGGAAGCTGATGAATGGAAGTGATAAAAAGAACTTAGTAAGAGGTCTTTCTGCTTCTGGCAAAGATGGAGCTAGAGACTAGATTTAATTGCTTGCCTGTAAAAACATTGCCAAAGTATATAAAGGAAGTTTTAAGACTCTGCTCATCAGGTAGCAAAGGAAAGTGACGCTTAAGAAGTGGGAAACAACTCTGTTGAGCCCTCTGACCATGTTGGCCTACTGCCTTGAGAGAGTTCCTGGCCATAGCACAGGGCAGGAGGAATGTATGTGTGCATGCGTGCTGAGTCGCTTCAGTTGTGTCCAATTCTTTGTGACTTTATGGACAGCAGCCTGCCAGGCTTCTCTAAATTTAAAAAAAAAAAAGAGAAAGTTACAAATCAAATTCAGGAAGTTATATCTAATAAGCTACAAAGAGGTAAAGTGGAATTATAAAAATATACAATTAATCCAACAGACAGCAAAGAAAATTTTTTTCCCTCTTAGTGTGGAAGTCTATTTTTTAATATAAATTTATTTATTTTAATTGGAGGTTAATTACTTTACAATATTGTATTGGTTTTGCCATACATCAACATGAATCTGCCACAGGTATACATGATACTGGATGCTTGGGGCTGGCGCACTGGGAAATATTTTTAAAAAAGAAAAAGGGAATAAAGAACAGATATGACAAATAGAAAGCAAACAGCAAGATAATGGACTTAACCCTACACATATTAATAATTGCATTAAATGTAAAATGGTCTTTTTGTTGTTGTACATATCCCAATTAAAGAACACGTAAAGCAGATATAGATTCAATTAAAAAGCAAGACAGTTATATGTGGGTCACAAAAATGCACTTTGAGTAGACAGAATAGGTTCAAATGAAAAGCACGCATGTAGACACACCATGGTAACACTGATCAAAAGAAAACTAGAGTAGCTTCATTCATTTCAGACAAAGTGGATTTCAGGGGAGGGAATATTACCAGGGACAACGAAAATCAAGAGGACATAACAGTCTTAAGTATTTATGTACCTAATCGTAGAACTTCACAAAACATGGAACAAAAACTGATAGAATTGCAAAGACAAATGAATAAATAAGCAACTATATTTGACAACTTCAGTATCCTTCCCTTGATCACAGATAGAACAAGTAGACAGAAAATTAATAGGAGTGTGGAAGATTTTAAGAACACTATTGACAGTTAGACCTAATTTGCACTTCATAGAACACTCTACCCAATTTGACCCAATTTGCACTTAATAGAGCACACGACCCGGTAGATAAATCTTCGCACATCCATGTGGAATATTTACCAAGTTGGATCACATTCCAAGCTAGAAAATAAGTCTCAAGATATTTAAAGGATTCAAGTCATCTAATATATGATCTTTCTCAACAGACAACATTACAGGAAAATAAAACTTCAGATCAATAGCTCTCATGAACATTGATGGAAAAATTCAAATAGAAATCTTATATTGTATCTGTGTATTAAAAGGACAATACATCATGAACAACTAGGGTTTATTCTGGGTTACAAGGTTAGAAATACAATTATAAGAAGATCAATGAAAGTAATTCACCATATTAACATTCTAAAAAGGATTACTTGTATGATTATCTCTTAAATATTGGAAAGGTATTTGAAAATTCACATTCATTCCTCAAAAACTCTCAGAAAACTAGGAATAGAAGTTCTTCAATTTGATAGAGGTTATTTTTGAAAAGCATGTGGCTAGCATTCTCCTTAATGGTAAAAGACTGAATGCTTTTCCACCAAGGTCAGAAACAAGAATGTCTGTTCTCACCACTTCTATTCATAATTATTTTGGAGGTTCAAGCTGGTGAAAAAAGAAAAGAAAATACTTTTAAAAGCATCTAGATTGGAAAGAAAGGATTAAAACTGTCTTCAATTTGCAGATAACATAGTCATCTAGCAGAGAAGGCAGTGGCAACCCACTCCAGTGTTCTTGCCTGGAAAATCCCAGGGACAGGGGAGCCTGGTGGGCTGCCGTCTATGGGGTCGCACAGAGGCGGACACCACTGAAGCGACTTAGCAGCAGCAGCATAGTCATCTAGAATCTATAAAACAGCTATAGAACTAATAAGTAATTTAATAAACTGCTAAATATATACAAAATTAATAGGCGAAGTTCAATTTTATCTATGCATAAGAGTAATGAACAATGAGAAATTTAAATAAATACTATTTACAATATAGCATGCTCAGTCACATCTGACTCCTTGCAGCCCCATGGACTGTACCCCGCCAAGCTCCTCTGTCCATGGAATTTTCTAGGCAAGAATACTGGAGTGGGTTGCTGTTTCCTTCTCCAGGAGATCTTCCTGACCCAGGGATTGAACCTGTGTCTCTTGGGTCTCCTGCATCGGCAGGCAGATTCATTACCACTGCGCTACCTGGAAGCCCACCATTTAACAGTAGTACAAATACACAAAATACATAAATCTGACAAAAGATGTTCAAAACCTGTCTACTAAAATCTACAAAACATTTCTGAGAGAAATGAAGTAAGACCTAAATAGGTGGAGAAATATCCCCATACATAATTTTGAGGACTCGGTATTTTCAAGATGTCAGTTGATCAATGAAATCTCAGCCAAAACTAATTTTGGTTGTTGTTGTTCAGTCACTAAGCTGTGTTTGACTCTTTGTGACCCCATGTACTGTGCACACCAGGCTTCCCGTCCTTCACTATCTCCTGGAGTTTGTTCAAATTCATGTCCATTGAGTTGGTGATGCCACCCAACCATCTCATCCTCTGTTGTCCCTTTCTCCTCTTGCCCTCAATCTTTCCCAGCCTCAGGGTCTTTTCCAATGAGTTGGCAGTTTGCATCAGGTGGCCAAAGTATTAGTGCTTCAGCATCAGTCCTTCCAGTGAATATTCAGGGTTGATTTCCTTTAGGATTGACTAGTTTGATCTTGCAGTCCAAGGGACTCTCAAGAGTCTTCTTCAGCACAATTCGAAAGCATCAATTCTTTAGCACTCAGCCTTCTTTATGGTCCAACTCTTGCACCCATACATGACTGTTGGAAAAACCACAGCTTTGACTGTATGGATCTTTGTTGGCAAAGTGATGTCTCTGCTTTTTAATATGCCATCTAGGTTTGTCGTAGCTTTCCTTCAAAGGAGCAAGCATGTTTTAATTTCATGGTTGCAGTCAGTGCCCTCAGTGATTTTGGAGCCCAAGTGAAATGAAAACTAATTTCAAAATTCAGATGAAATTGAGAAGGACCTAGCACAGCCAAAGCAACTATGGAAAGGGAACAAGCTGTAGGACTAATGCTGCTGATTTCAAGATTTATTATAAGGTTCTTGTATCTGAGTTAGTGTGGTAATGATGTCAAGGTTAATAATAGATGAATCAAACAGAATAGATAATCCAGAAGTAGACTCAGCATACAATCTACACTGACAAAGCAGATCATTGTTTTCCTATGGTTGGCAGAGTGGCCCCGGGTTGGGGGGAGAAGCATGTAGAAACATATCACTTTTTATTGTGATGATATTTTTATGGGCACCTATATAGGCTTCCCCAGTGGCTCAGTGGGTGAAGAAATCCTCCTGCAATGCAAGATACACAGGAAACACGGGTTCAATCCCTGCTTTGGGAAAATCCCCTGGAGGAGGAAATGGCAACCCATTCCAGTATTCTTGCCTGAAACATCCCTTGGACAGAGGAGCCTGGCAGCTACAGTCCATAATGTTGCAAAGTTAGACATGACTGAAGTGACTGAGCATGCAGAGCAGTTAAAAACCCTAGTGTAGCTTTCAAAATACATAGAAAAATGAGAGTGAAGTAAGGATAAATATTAATAGCATCTGCAGAGAGTTGGGAGGTCACTGAGCATCTCTCCATCCACGTGTCCTGACTGTATCCTCAATCAGACGAGGCAGGTGGTGCTCCTAGCCGCTTTGTGTGATAGAGGAAACTCGCTCACTTTGTGAAAGTCACACGGCTGGTAAGCAGCGTGGCCAGGATTTGACCGGAACTTGGGTTCTGAACCACTGCAGGTATTGATTAATTCTCATGTCCTGTCTTTGTCATTTGCAGAGAAAAGGCCCAGAAGCCGCAGTAGAGGAAGCTTTGTCACCAATCACAAGTGAGAACACTGGTGAAGTGGAGGTAAGGCTTTCAAGGCCACTGGAGTGGTTGGTTCTCCCTCCGACCCCCATGCAGCTCACTCTTCTCCACCTGCACCCCTATGCCCTGTCCTCCCCAGGCCTCCCACCTCCCTCTCCCAGTTCAGAGCTGCCTCCTTCCTTAGGACCTGCTTTGCAGGTCGCCCTTGATGACCCTTATTCCACTGAGATTAGGCCTTTTATTCTGTCTCCCTCGCACAGCTCGGTCCTAGAAGTTACACTTTCTACTTTGATAATTTGCAACCATTTCAGTAGATAAAATCTTTCTCCTCTTCCCATTGTCTAGAGAAGAGGCTCCTGATTTTCTTTATAAATTTTTAGAGCTAATAATGATTTTAACTTTTATAATACTATACACACAAGGGGCTTCCCTGGTAGCTCAGATGTTAAAAGAATCTGCCTGCCACGCAGGAGACCCAGGTTCAGTCCCTTGGTTGGGAAGATCCCCTGGAGAAGGGAATGGAGAATTCCTGAAGAATTCCATGGATCCAGGTAGACTATAGTCCATGGGGTCACAAAGAGTTGGACATGACTTAGTGACTGACACTTTCACTTTCAACATTTCCTCAAGATGCAGTTAAAACATGGAGCCTGTATCAAAGGCCAACCAAGACCATTCATTTTCTGACCTTCCCAGGAAAACTGGTTCCCAGCCTTATGAGTTTTGAAATCTCATTAAGAACATCTCCTTAAAGCCGGGCCCGGCTTGGGATGGTTTGTCTCAGGTGAGGCAGTCACATCTGTCCCAGGAACAGTGTTATGTAGAGATGAGGCAACCACTAGCCCATTACGTTGCAGAGAATGAATGTGTTTCCCAGTTGGGTTTGTCCTCTCTCCTTGTTGCAGGACTCAGAAAAACTCAGTCAAGTGAGCAGTATGGTTTACATGGGTTACTTCGTCAGCCATAGGAGCTTATTGTCCCTCTCTCTGCCTGAGGACACCAGCAGTTTCCGCCCCATCTACAAGGGCGCCTCCACCGCCTTCTGCATCCAGCTGTTTTTTATCGATGAGAAGTACGAAGCAAGGCAAGTCCCGATCCCCAGCTTGTCTGCCGTGGAAAGAGCTTCTCCTGGCTTTCTGGCCCAATACTTTCAACTCACAGAGTCAGGGGTTTCCAAGCCTGGCTTCCCATCCTCATTTCTGGGGAGTTTTTTTTTAAAACTACAGATTCCTAGGCCCCATTTCCAGACTCCAGCCCATGAAATTCCAGGCTGCCCAGGGTCTGCGAGATCATACCTTCCCAAGCCGCATGCTGCTCCACATTCTCTAGAGTTTGCATTCTGGGGAGACTTTGGGTTTAGTTGGTCTAGAATCTTTTAGTTGCAAGTGACAGAAAATCCAACTGAAACTGGCTTTGGAAACGTGAACAAAAACTGCCACATGGAAGAAAGCCTAATCCACTGGAGGAACTGATTTTCAGTGTGGCTTGACCTGGGATTTGGACAACCCAGTCACAGACCAAGCTTCTCTCTACCCTTCGGTTCTGCTGGTCCCATCTTCAGAGGAGCGTCCCCACCTGGGGCCACAAGAAGTGGCCTCAGCATTGCACTACAGCCAGTGAGGAGGACAGTGTGGTTTGGGCCCTCTCTTGAGCTCCATTGGGCCTGGTTGGACTGTGTGCTCTTTCCTAAGCTGATGGCTGGGGCCAGTACATGAGGACAGCTTTGTCACTTTCCTCACGCTCCCCACTGACTCGGGGCTGGAGTCTCTATCTGAGACGAGGTTAATGGGACACCAAACAACAATCCAGGCTGGCTGCTGGAAGGGGGAGGCCTGGTGTTGGGCAGACACTCCTGTGTCCACTGCTTGCTGTCCCCGAAGTCTGGATGTGGACCCCTGCCTTCCATACCTGAGAGTCCATGGTCCCTTTGGGGTGACCACCCACTCCACATTCTGTCCACAGAACAGTGCTGAAGAAGGAAGGATTGGCACATTTTCGTAGACTGGAAGGTTCTGGAGTATCTCTGAGATGACCAACAGTGCCACTGGCTACTTCCTTCTTAGAGGATGTGTTTATTACCTCCCATTCTTCCAGCCTTGCTTAGAACCATGCTTTAACTTGGACTTTTTTTCCTCTTGAGTTTTCAATTTCTTTGAATTGCAATTTAACTGAAAGATTAAAAGGGGAAACCTTTTTATTCTAATTATATTACAGACATCTTAAAAGCCTGTAAAAAACCCTTCTAGATCTGTTGCGTATATTTATTTTCCCTTGCTCATGATAAGAAATGTGCTTTTTGAATTTTCGAACAGAAATTCGATGACCGATTATGGTTCGCCTGCAAATAGCTATCTGCCGCTGGTCAGAAAAATCTTTTGCATATAAAAAAGAAAAAGATCAGAGTAGCTTAGAATATACCCATGTCTCCCCATAGCCCCCCCAGAAAGGAAGGGAGGGATCCTGTTCACAAAAGGACTGTCTTGCTTTTTGAATGTGTAGACTATTAATTGCCATAATAGTATCTTGAATATAGGCAAATGCTTTATTACTGACATTTGAAGCTTCTGACTTCTGCAGTTGATTACTGTTCAGCTTGACACACATTCTGAGTAGTGATTGGCTAATCCTTGCCTAAGGGGGTGAGAGCCATACATCTCTTGGAAGGTACACGGGGCTGCATTTGCTTGGAGGTCAGTGACAGTTCTTATTGTCTGTTTACAGGTCACTGGACTTTATGAATTTTGTTTTCCATCTTTTCCGTGTAAGTACATGTTGAATTTTGAGTAATATAATTGGTTGTATGAGCTAGAAAAGTTATAGAGAAGTAAGATACCATACTCATTATCCAAACATATTGGTATGAATATTGAGGTGGGACCACTTCTCTGTTCTGAAAAAAAAAAAAGTCGAATAATACATCATGAACTCTTCAAAGTAGGAAAAACTGTCATTCTCAATTTTTCAGTCATGCTGTTTTAATATTCTTTCAATGCATAACTTCTTTTGGAGAGTAATTCACTAGTGTTTCATTATCAATAGAATCAAATCATGGACAGAATGCTGGTGGCATCTGAAAATGTCAGGAGTTACAGTGAAGTTAGTCTTTTGTAGCTTGATAAAGGACAGAAATGGTCTGGACCTAACAGAAGCAGAAGATATTAAGAAGAGGTGGCAAGAATACACGGAGGAACTGTACAAAAAAGATCTTCACGACCCAGATAATCATGATGATGTGATGACTAATCTAGAGCCAGACATCTTGGAATGTGAAGTCAAGTGGGCCTTAGAAAGCATCACTACGAACAAAGCTAGTGGAGGTGATGGAATTCCAGTTGAGCTGTTTCAAATCCTGAAAGATGATGCTGTGAAAGTGCTGCACTCAATTTGCCAGCAAATCTGGAAAACTCAACAGTGGCCACAGGACTGGAAAAGGTCAGCTTTCATTCCAATTCCAAAGAAAGGCAATGCCAAAGAATGATCAAACTACCACACAATTGCACTCATCTCACATGCTAGTGAAGTAATGCTCAAAATTCTCCAAGCCAGACTTCAGCAATACATGAACTGTGAACTCCCTGATGTTCAAGCTGGTTTTAGAAAAGGCAGAGGAACCAGAGATCAAATTGCCAACATCAGACATCTTGGAATGTGAAGTCAAGTGAGCCTTAGAAAGCATCACTACGAACAAAGCTAGTGGAGGTGATGGAATTTCAGTGGAGCTCTTTCCGATCCTGAAAGATGATGCTGTGAAAGTGCTGCACTCAGTATGCCAGCAAATTTGAAAAACTCAGCAATGGCCACAGGACTGGAGAAGGTCAGTTTTCATTCCAATTCCAAAGAAAGAGCAATGCCAAAGAATGCTCAAACTACCATACAATTACACTCATCTCACATGCTAGTAAAATAATGCTCAAAATTCTCCAAGCCAGGCTTCAGCAATACGTGAACCATGAACTTCCCGATGTTCAAGTGGTCTTAGAAAAGGCAGAGGAGTGGGGCGCCTAAGGTGGTGGAGGAATAGGACAAAGAGACCACTTTCTCCCGCACAAATTCAGCAAAAGAACATCTCAATGCTGAGTAAATTCTACAAGGCAACTTCTGAATGTGAGCAGAGGACATCAGATGTCCAGAAAAGCAGAACATTGTCTTCAAAACAGGTAGGAAAAACACAAAAGATGAAAAAAGAAACAAAGGAGATAGGGAGGGAGCTCAGTCCCAGGAAGGGAGTCCTGTCCCGGGAAAAGAGTTTTAAAAGAGAGAAGTTTCCAAACGCTGGGAAACACTCTCACTGCCGAATCTGTGCTGAGTCTTGGAAGCACATAACAGGGAAGAAAAATAATGGTGATTAAGACCAACAGGTTACTAGCCCAATGGTAATTCCCCCAGCGGAGAAGCAGAGCAGACACCTGCATCTGCCACTAGCAAGTGGGGGTTGGGCAAGGAGGCGCGGGAGATGCGGGCGGCAGGGCTTCTTAAGAATCGGGTGGGAATGCCCGCGCGTAACCAGAGCGAACTAACTCAGGCTAGCACACCAGACTGTGGGACAGTTACCACGCGAAAAGCTCTAACATAAGACACCGCCAGGACCGTGCACAGAACAAAGGATGGAACAGAAATAGCTGGCTGCCCGCCAGCCCCTGGCGGTGACAGGCAGCCAGGTCGTAAGGGCTGGAACGCGGCAATCGCAGCCCCGGAGGGACCTTTCTGATCAAACTGCAAGCAGGCTTCTTTGCTAACTGAGACTTCCTGGGGTGCTGGACAGATACAATTTGCCTGACAAGGGGTCCCGGGTTACACCCAGAAAACTGAGCAGCAGGAGAGGGCGATAAGCCGCGAGACTGCACTCGCCGAACACCTGAGCTGCTTGGTCCTGGGAAGGGCACAAAGCGTGGGCCCAATCGAGTCTGTGACTACCTGGGCGCCGAGACTGAGAGGCTTAGACCAGGGAGGTGCATGCAGCCTAGGACCGGCCTCAGACGGTCCCCGGCGGAGAAACGCAGAGCCTGAGCGTTGTGCACCGGGTGTAGGGGCAGGCCCAGCGGGGCTGAGACACTGCGAATATACGCCAGAGCTATTTGGTAGCAGCATCCCTCCCTCCCCACAGCGCGACTGACCAAGTGAGCCTAAAAAAGAAAAAAAGAAAAAAAGAGTGACTGCCACCGCCCCTCTGTGTCAGGGCGGAAATAGGACACTGAAGAAGCCAGCAAACAGAGGAAGCTGAACAGCGGGAACCGCCTTGGAAGTGACCCAACACTGCCTACAACACCAGAAAAAGTCCCAGAAATATCGTTACTATTTTTTTGACAGTTCTCTCTCTCTCTTTTTTTAAATTATTATTTTTTAGTATTATTATTTTTTCTGGTAGATGTTTTCGTTTGATTGTTTTTTCTTCCTATTATTTTCTTCTCTCTTTTTTTTAATTTTTAAGTCCTCTATTACTTTTTTAATTTTAATTTTTTAACTTACTATCACTTTTCAAAAAAAAAGACCCTATTTTTAAAGCAAATGCCATATATACACATATATACAATTTTTTGTTTGTTTTTTTTGAGTGGCTGTTGGTGTTTGTCATTAATAATTCCTGTGACATTTTTTTTTTCTTCTTCTTGTTCTTCTTTTCTTTAATATTGTATTCTTGAAAATCCAACTTCGACTCTTAAAGTTTTAGTCTTTGCTTTTTGTATTTGTTGTCAATTTTTTACATTTAAAAACCCAATCTTCATTACCCAATTTTACCTGAGAGTGAGATTACTGGCTTGACCACTCTCTCCTCTTTTGGACTCTTCTTTCTCCCCAGCAGGTTGTCTCTCTCTCCTCCCTCTCCCTTCTCTTCTCTACACAACCCTGTGAATCCCGGTGTGTTCCAGATGATGAAGAACACTTAGAGAACTGGTTATGGGCTGGATCTTTCTCTCCCTCTTTTGATTTCCCTCATTTATCCTCCTGGCCACCTCTGACTACCTCCTCCCTCTCCTCTTCCCTGTATAACTCAGTGATCATCTCTGAGCGGTCCAGACGGAGGAGCGCACATAAGGAAGTGATTACTGGCTAGCGCTCTCTCTTCTTTTGATCTCACCTCATCTCATTCAAGTCACCTTAAACTACCCCCTCCCTTTCCCTTTCTCTACATGACTCAGTGAACCTCTCTGGGTCTCCCTCAATGTGGACAAACTCTTCATCTTTAACCTAAAGGTTTTATCATTTGCACTATATAGATGGAGAAGCCTTGAGGCTATTGTAAAAGTAAAACTGAAACCCAGAAGCAGGAGACTTAANGAGGATGAGATGGCTGGATGGCATCACTGACTCGATGGACGTGAGTCTGAGTGAACTCCAGGAGTTGGTGATGGACAGGGAGGCCTGGCGTACTGTGATTCATGGGGTCGCAAAGAGTTGGACATGACTGAGTGACTGAACTGAACAGAACTGATGACTTAATCCACTTAAGCTTAACTCCAATTTAAGCTGGAGTTTTCTCTAACTTGCAGTCCAAAGCTTTACCGTAACAGCTAGTTATTAAGAATTACTAAAATGTGGTATTCATAAACTAAATTAGACTTAATCTAGAATTTACTAAGTACTCTAAATCAGTATTCTAGTGGCTCTCAACTTTGCAAAATGTGTTGAAGATGCTTGAAATTCCTCCTGCTTTCTGAAACTGTCCTTTCTTCAGTGTGCCAACTGTGTGATGGCGGATTGGTCCCAGTTCACCTTCACTACTACCCTACTCTTTAATTATAGTCATATCTTGGGGATATCACACGTTTCGTTCCAGACCACTGCAATAAAGTGAATATCACAATAAGGTGAGTCACAGAAAATTTTTGGTTTCCCAATACATGTAAAAGTTATGTTTACACTATGTGCCTGCATGCGTGCTAAGTTGCTTCAGTGGTGTCTGACTCTTTGCAACCCTTTGTTTACAATATACTGTAGTCTATTAAGTGTGCAATATACTATAGTCTATTAAGTGTGCAATACTGCAGCCGTGAAATTAAAAGACGCTTACTCCTTGGAAGAAAAGTTATGACCAACCTAGATAGTATATTCAAAAGCAGAGCTGGACTGGAAGAAACACAAGCTGGAATCAAGATTGCTGGGAGAAATATCAATAATCTCAGATATGCAGATGACACCACCCTTATGGCAGAAAGTGAGGAGGAGCTAAAAAGCCTCTTGTTGAAAGTGAAAGAGGAGAGTGGAAAAGTTGGCTTGAAGCTCAACATTCAGAAAACGAAGATCATGGCATCTGGCCCCATCACTTCATGGGAAATAGATGGGGAAACAGTAGAAACAGTGTCAGACTTTGTTTTTTTGGGCTCCAAAATCACTGCAGATGGTGACTGCAGCCATGAAATTAAAAGGCGCTTACTCCTTGGAAGAAAAGTTATGACCAACCTAGATAGTATATTCAAAAGCAGAGACATTACTTTGCCGACTAAGGTCCGTCTAGTCAAAGCTATGGTTTTTCCTGTGGTCATGTATGGATGTGAGAGTTGGACTGTGAAGAAGGCTGAGCGCCAAAGAATTGATGCTTTTGAACTGTGGTGTTGGAGAAGACTCTTGAGAGTTCCTTGGACTGCAAGGAGATCCAACCAGTCCATTCTAAAGGAGATCAGCCCTGGGATTTCTTTGGAAGGAATGATGCTAAAACTGAAGCTCCAGTACTTTGGGCACCTCATGCGAAGAGTTGACTCATTGGAAAAGACCCTGATGCTGGGAGGGATTGGGGGCAGGAGGAGAAGGGGACGACCGAGGATAAGATGGCTGGATGGCATCACGGACTCAATGGACGTGAGTCTGAGTGAACTCGGGAGTTGGTGATGGACAGGGAGGCCTGGCGTGCTGTGATTCATGGGGTCGCAAAGAGTCGGACACGACTGAGCGACTGAACGGAATGGAACAGATAGTTCGAGTTGGCTCAAAGATTTCTGACGCCAGTATACTGTGTTTCTGAGGGTAAGAAGGTGGGAACTTGAGGTTGGTCTTCTGGTTGGCATCACCTGACACGTGGGAGTCACTTGACCCTCTACTGTTGGTTGGTGATGGCCCCAAGCAGACACCCAAGTGCAAACAAGATTCTCTGTCTCAGGGTGTCTGGCTGCCACTTCCATTTTGTTTCACGGTTGTCAAGGGATAGAAATTCTGACCAACCTCTTGTTACCTTAATGGAGGGAAGAAAGTAGGGAAGGAAGACAGTTTAGGTTCCTCCACTGGATTTTTACGGCTTTTTTCATGGCTGGCCTGTCAGTTAAGTCTGGTCAACAACCACACTTCTTCAGTCAGCTAATATACGCAAGATGTCTATTGTTTTATTTTTCCTTGATGCTCTTTATACTGAGGCTAAAAAACCAAGGAGGCTTTAATTCTGTTGCATGAAAGCTATGTGAGCATAGATTGTATGTCCTCATTTTGTTAAGATCACGAAGACTTGGTGCTGATGTTCTCCATGATAATTTTTTAAAATTAATTTTAAGGCATTTTTGAAACTAGGAAACCTCTGTAGTGACCCTGAGAGAGGATTTGCAAAGCTGGTTTCCCTCAGAGATGCCCCAAAGTAAATTCACTAAGTTCACTTCATTGCTATTTTAAAGTCCATGCAAAGACAGGTCTTCAGTATTGTGACAAAATGGCTTTAAAACCATAGAAAACATGTTTACTTTTTATTTATTTATCTTTTGGCTCTTCAGAGTGGCATGTGGGATCTTAGTTCCCTCACCAGGGATCAAACCCACACCTGCTGCAGTGGACCCCCTATGGGATTTTGACCACTGGATAGCCAGCGAAGTCCTACATATTTACTTTTTAATTATTTCAGGATCTGGGAGACGGGAACAAAATATCATCATTACTTCATCCTTAATCCTTCCTATCCACGATGAAGCAACTCATTAATGTCTCCTCCTCCCAGAGGAAGCCCCTGGGATGTGGCACTCAGTCCTTTTTTTCAGCTAGAATATTTCAACAACTTGACTCACAAGTTCCCCAGAAGGAGCTGTTATTTTGCTAGAAGGAGGATAAGGTCAGAGAGTGACTCACTCCTTTGAGTTGCACACGTGTCCCCAGGGTCTTGGATTAGCTCAGGCAATGCCTTCACAGGGTTCAGCAGGAGGCGAGATCCCACAGGGGCAAATTACTGTGGGAAGAGCAAGCTGCTCTTCAGGCGCCTGGCAGAGGTTCTTGGGGGACGTGCGGAGCAGAGATGGTCCACAGCAGCACTGTCCCACAGACACCAAGTTCCAAATGTTCCAGCAGATACATTATTGGGTTTTTTTCTTTTTTTAATTTAAATTTATTTATTTTTAATTGGGGGATAATTGCTTTACTGTATTGTGTTGGTTTCTGCCATACATATAGCCATACGTATCAGCAATGGCTATATGTATGCCCCTCCCTTGTGAACCTCCCTCCCCACTCTCACTCCAGCCCCCTGCGCTGTGTTGTCACAGAGCACTGGATTTGAGCTCCCTGAGCCATACAACAAATTTCCACTGGCTATCTAAATTTACATACAGTGATGTATGTGTTTCAACGCTACTCTCTCAATTCATCCCACCCTCTCCTTCCCTTGCTGTGTCTGCAAGTCTGACCTCTATGTCTAGCAGACACATTATTAAGGAAAAAAAAAAAAAAGACACAGGTGACATCAACTTTAATAATGTATTTTACTCAATGTACTATGTCCAAAAGTATGAAAAATTATTAAGGAGATCTTGAACATCCTTTTTCTCAGTTTTTAAAATCTGGTGTGTATTTTACACTTAGGGTACATTGCAGTACAAGTGCCAAATTGTCATCTGAAATCCTTGATCTGCTTTTAGATTTCCTAAAATTTATACTTGTCCTCAGAACTCCTTGATCTGCTTTTAGATTTCCTAAGATTTGTAGTTGAATGAATAGAGTCATATACCCAGTTTTTCTAAACAGACATGCAACTTTTCCAATAACAATTGAGTTTTTATTTTATAATTTTTTCTTTACCATTATGCTTTATTGAAGGGTATGGAATGTAGTTCCCTGTGCTATACTGTAAGACCTTGTTGCTTCTCTATTTGATATGTAACCCCACTCCAGTACTCTTGCCTGGCAAATCTCATGGACGGAGGAGCCTGGTGGGTTGCCATCCATGGGGTCGCAAAGAGTCGGACACGACTGAGCACTTCACTTTCATGTTTCACTTTCATGCATTGGAGAAGGAAATGGCAACCCATTCCAGTGTTCTTGCCTGGAGAATCCCAGAGACGGAGGAGCTTGCTGGGCTGCTGTCTCTGGAGTCGCACAGAGTTGGACACGACTGAAGCGACTCAGCAGCAGCAGCAGCAGTTTGTGTCTCGGAAAAGGCAATGGCATCCCACTCCAGTACTCTTGCCTCCCATGGACAGAGGAGCCTGGTAGGCTGCAGTCCATGGGGTTGCTAAGAGTTGGACACGACTGAGTGACTTCACTTTCACTTTCCACTTCCATGCATTGGAGAAGGAAATGGCAACGCACTCCAGTGTTCTTGCCTGGAGGATCCCAGGGACGAAGGAGCTTGGTGGGCTGCCATCTCTGGGGTCGCACAGAGTCAGACACGACTAAAGTGACTTAGCAGCAGCAGCAGTTTGTGTCTACTGACTCCGAACTCCTACTCCATACCTCCCTCACTCCCCCTCCCCTTTGCAACCATAAGCTTGTTTTCTGTGTCTGTGAGTCTGTTTCTTTTTATAAATAAGTTCATTTGTATCATGTTTTTAGATTCCACATGTATGTGATCATATGGTATTTGCCTTTCTCTATCTGAATTACTTCACTTAGTATGATAATATCTAGGTCCATACATGTAGCTGCAAATGGCATTATTTCAGTCTTTTTTTATGGGTGAGTAATATTCCATCGTGTGTGTGTGTGTGTGTGTGTGTGTATACATATATACACATATCTTCTTTCCCATTCACCTGTCGATGGACATTTAGGTTGCTTCCATGTCCTGGGTGCATGTACCTTTTTGAGGTGTAGTTTTCTCCAGGAGTAGGATCCCTGGGTCATATGGTAGTTCTATTTTTAATTTTTTGAGGAACCTTCATCCTGCTGTCCATAGTGGCCGCCTCAGTGTACATTCCCACCAACAATGTAGGAGGGTTCCCAAGTATCAGTTTTGAAATTTAAATTTAGATTAATCAAAATGAAATAAAAGTAACAATGGGTTCCCCTATCACACTAGCCAGGTTCCAAATGCTTGGTGGCCAGAAGCAGCTCCTGGCCAGCACGTTGGATAGTGCAGACACAGGTCAGGACACGCAAATCTCACTGCCCAGGTTAACCTGCCCTTAGATCTCCTCACTCAAGTAAGATCACATCCTGATAAAATACACAGACATCCATGCCTGTGCAATCACAGGACTTTCGAGCTGAAAAGGCCTGAAGCACCACCCTCTCACCTCATAGAGGCAGGCACCACGACTGGCACAGCATCACTGGGTAAACCCAGGCCTTTGCCATGACAAGGCACTGCTTCTTTCACCCCTGGATACAAGTGAATTTGCAAACGCAAACGTCCTTAGTTGAAAACTCTACTTCCAAAAAAACAGCTGTGCCAAATGGCTTCCATTGTTCACAATATCCTTTTATGTAGGTTTCAGTCAAACACCAGAATTTTCTCCATATTCTTACAGTTGTTTATCTCCCTGAATTTTCTGATTATTTTCCAAATGATAGGAACGTTTAACTTGAATACCGTCTCCTTCACACATTTTACTCCTCTTTTCTTTAGTGTTTTACAGCAGGAATTTGTTTGGTGATTCATGATTTCTGATTTCCAATCACACCAGGACAAGGACTTCTGCATCATTTCTGTGCCGCATCTCACCCCTGAGTTTGTCCTCATCCAGAGCTTCGTGAAGGTGGTTCCCTTCAACAACTGCACCCTAGAGCAGGACCTGTACATCTTCCATCGGGCAGGATTGCTCAAGTAAGTGGATGCTCGGTGGGCCAAAAGACAGTTAATGAAGTTACACAAGGAGCATGGAGAAGGAACTCCCTGCCATTTTAATTTAATCACTTATTTTTAAAATCGTCTTCTTGATGGAGGGCTTCATCAAGTGATTTTTACCTATCTGTTTAGGGAAAGAGTCATAGTGACAAATTGCTAGTCCAGTCAGATATTAAAGCATAATCCAACTCCAAAATAATCAAAACAATGTCATTTGACCATTTCTATGGGTAGGCAAGGTAACACAAGAAAGAGTCCCACCTCAGACCCCAAGAGAGTAAAAATTGAATGTGTGTGTGTTTAAAGGTATATAGATGAATGTATATAATGGCATTTGTGTCACAATGGTGGGAAAAGAAAGAATTATTCTGTAAGTGATGGGATAAAGCAAGAACAGAAATATTCTTCATATTCTCCAGTAAAATAAATTCCCACGTGATTGAAGAGTTCAGTGTAAGTATTGCAATAGGTCCAAATTAGAAACTGTGTCTACAGTGCTAGGTTCCGGGAAAGATTCTGAGAATACAGCAGTGAGCAACCTACTGATGTGTCCCCTGTCCTTTCAAAGCTCATAAACACTCAAGTAAAAGTAAACCTGCCGCTGTGACAGGGATGCCAGCCGTGGGTCTCTGGGACCATGGAGATGTGTCACTGGAAGAGTCAGCCCAGTCAGAGGAAGCCCACGGGGAGTGTGAGTGCAGACTCATCCTTGTCATGGCTCCAGATGGGGAACATGCAAGAAAAAAAGTCAAGATTTATTTTTAATCTTATATACATAAGAGACATTCTAGAAAAGTCCACAGGACTTTATTAACCTTATGTGCCTTTGGAAGCAAGACAGGGATGTGGGGGTGTACATGGCAATGTATTCTTTGCTTTATATCTGTGGGCTCTGATGTTTTTCATTAATAAATTTTATTTTCTAGAGCAGTTTTAGGCCCACAGCACCGTTTGTACCATCGATGAAGCTAGAGGGACTCACCATCATCACCCAGAGTCCACAGTTTACATGAAGGCTTGCTCATCAGTTACAACTTCTATCAGTTCAATTCAGTTCAGTCACTCTGTCGTGTCTAACTCTTTGTGACCTCAGGGACTGCAGCATGCCAGGCTTCTCTGTCCATCACCAACTCCCAGAGCTTGCTCAAACTCATATCTATCAAGTCAGTGATGCCATCCAACCACCTCATCCTCTATCGTCCCCTTCTTTTCCTGCCTTCAATCTTTCCTGACATTAGAGTATTTCCCAAGTCTTTGCATCAGGTGGCCAAATTATTGGAGCTTCAGCTTTAGCATCAGCCCTTCCAATGAATATTCAGGACTGATTTCCTTTAGGATGGACTGGTTGGATCTCCTTGCAGTCCAAGCTCTCAAGAGTCTTCTCCAACACCACAGTTCAAAACCATCAGTTCTTTGGCGCTCAGCTTTCTTTAGGTCCAACTCTTATATCCATACATAACTATTGGAAAAACCATAGCTTTGACTAGACAGACCTTTGCTGGCAAAGTAATGTCTCTGCTTTTTAATATGCTATCTAGGTTGGTCATAGCTTTCCTTCCAAGGAGCAAGCGTCTTTTAATTTCATGGTTGCAGTCACCGTCTGCAGTGATTTTGAAGCCCAGGAGAATAAAGTCTCACTGTTTCCATTGTTTTCCCATCTATTTGCCATGAAGTGATGGTACCAGATACCATGATCTTTGTTTTCTGAATGTTGAGTTTTAAGCCAGCTTTTCACTCTCCTCTTTCACTTTCATCAAGAGGCTTTTCAGTTCCTCTTCACTTTCTGCCATAAGGGTGGTGTCATCTGTATATCTAAGGTTATTGCTATTTCTCCTGGCAATCTTGATTCCAGCTTGTGCTTCATCCAGCCTAGCATTTCACATGATGTACTCTGCACATAAGTTAAATAAGCAGAGTGACAATATACAGCCTTGACATACTCCTTTCCCAATTTGGAACCAATCCATTGTTCCATGTCCAGTTCTAACTGTTGCTTCTTGACCTTCATACAGATTTCTCAGGAGACAAGTAAGGTGGTCTGGTATTCTGATCTTTTAAATAATTTTTCAGTTTATTGTGATCCACACAGTGAAAGACTTTAGCGTAGTCAATGAAGCAGAAGTATATATTTTTCTGAAATTCTCTTGCTTTTTCTTTGATCCAACGGATGTTGGGAATCTGATCTCTGGTTCCTCTGCCTTTTCTAAATCCAACTTGAACATCTCGAAGTTCATGGTTCACATACTGTTGAAGCCTGGTTGGAGAATTTTGAGCATCAGTTGCTAGCGTGTGAGATGAGTGCAATTGTGTGGTAGTTTGAACATTCTTTGGGATTGGAATGACAACTGACCTTTTCCAGTCCCGTGGCCACTGCTGATGGGTCTGGTCAAATATGTAATGATGTGTCCTCCATTATAATTTCATGTAGAGTAGTTTCTAAAACTCCTGTGTACTCCACCTATTCATCTCTCTCTCCTTCCCCACCATCTCTGTCAGCCACTGACCTTATCACCATTTCCATAGTTTTATTCCCTGTAGCTCAAATGGTAAAGAATCTGCCTGCAATGCAGGAGACCAGGGTTTGATCCTTGGGTCGGGAAGATCCTCTGGAGAAGGGAATGGCAATCCACTCCAGTATTCTTGCCTGGAGAATTCCATGGACAGAGAAGCCTGGCGGGCTACAGTTCATGGGGTCACAAAGAGTTGGACACGACTGAGCAACTAACACACACACAGAATGTCATAGCTGGAATCATACAGTGTCTGGCCTTTACAGATTAGCCTCTTTCATTTAGTAATTAGTATTTTCAAGTTCCTCCATGTCTCTTCATGGCTTGATAGCTCAATTCTTTTTAGCCCTGAATGGTATTCCTTTGTCTGGATGGACCACAGTTTATTTATCCTCTCACCTACTGAAAGACCGCTTGGTTGCTTCCAAGTTTTGGCAACTATGAATAAGGCAGACTACAAAGGCAACTACAAATATTCGTGTGCAGGTTTTTGTGTGGATGTAAGTTTTTGACTCATTTTGGTATAAACCAAGGAGCACAACCAAAGATTGTATGGTAAGAATATTGAGTTTTGTAAGAAACTACCCCCTTGTCTCCCAAAGTCCTCCACCATTTTGCATTCCTACCTGCATTAAATGCTTCTTCATGTCCTCACCGGCATTTGTCAGTGTTCCGAATTTTTGCCGTTCTAATAGCTGTACTGTGGTATCTTGCTTTAATTTGCATTTCCATACTGATTTATGATGTTGAGCATCTTTTCATTTGCTGTCTGCAATCTGTGTATCTACTTGGTGAGACGTCTGTTCATATCTTCTGCCCTTTTTAACAGTGGGTTGTTTATTTCTGTGTGATTTTTTTTTTAATTATAGGCATGCATTATGTACATAATAGAAAATGAAGTTAATTTTGTATCACTGAGATTTTAAATTTTATTATGACTCAGGTAAAACTTTTATTAGAATGTTCTTTACGCTCTCTGCATTCTTGCATAGAGCATATTGGTGACATTTTCTCATAACTTCCAACGCTACTCATAAATAAACACACGGATGACAGCAGCCAGATGACATACAGTCAGGATTGGGCCCCGGGTCTGCCTGTGGTCGTGACCTTGCTCTTAGTTGCTTAATTATTTAATTCATAGTCATGTTCCTTTCTTGTACACTTTCTTTTCTTACTATGAACACATATTTCTTTTATTAAAAATTAAGTTTAATTTTTCAAAACAATGAGACTTTCAAATGCATCTGGAAATTAATCCTGTGGCAGCAGGGCCCTAGTTTTTCTTTGTAACCATTTGCAATGTCAGCTTTATGCTTGCTTTGTTCTAATCACTTACATATAAAGGTGCAGATTGTGTGCACATGGGTTCTTTTGTGACAAGTTAAAGACTCTCAAGTGGAAATAGTTTCTGTGTCCTTAGAAAATCATGACCTTTGTCACTGTTCCCCTCTGAGCCCTCTGTGGGAACTTTCCTTTGTTGCTCTGAGTTTCATTGACAACCCACCCACCGCTGCTCACCCAGTTCTTAGTGTGGCCAGTCTTGTGGCTCCTTTGCACTTTTACTCTTGTTCCTGACTCCTTGCTGCTAGCGTGTAGGTGGAGGGGGGGAAGATGTCCCTCAAAACCCATGTGTGTGTCACCAACAGGGGATGTCTCTCTTGTGGCCATGGCAGTGGGTCATTGTTCTCTAGAGCAAACCTAGATCTTTAATTCTTTCAATTCTACCTGCATTCCAAGTAGAGGAGGAAGATACAAAGGAAGGGGAGTGAGAAGATACAGACCGAGTAGTGATGAGGGTGAACGTGAGGGCATGAGACACGTGGGGGTGGAGGGCAGGCGGCAGCGGAGCAGCCACGTGGGCACAGCCCTCCACTGCCCTGCTTTTTGAGCTGTGGCTTTAAATATATCTGTGTTCTTCCATTTTTTGCTTCACTTCTCTTGACATCTGGGATGGATTGTTCTTGCCCTTAAGTTTGGTTACTCTAAATTTCATGACCTCCTGTCCTCGGCTCCCACCAGATCGCCTTCCCTCTTCCCTTGGGAAATTATATTTATGTCTGTCACCTGCCCTCTGGCCATGCTGCTGAGCACAGAGACAAATTGCTCGGTTGTTAGCGGTGTCACCTCTCTGTCAACAGATTCCACGAGGAGGCCCCTCTCGTTTCATTTGTGGCTACTGGTCTTTGAGAGGACATTTCCCAGCATTTATGTTAGCTTTCATTTGGAATGTGCATAAACTGAACGCTTTTTAATACTCTCCTTCACCGAGTGATCTCAGGGGTACCTGCTTATATAACCTGAGGGGGGTGTGTGGTATGAGGACCCCTTTTCCTTTCCTCCGCCTGCCTGTCCTTCACCGTTGTGTGTATGAAAGTCGCTCAGTCGTGTCTGACTCTTTGCGCCAGGCTCCTCTGTCCATGGAGTTCTCCAGGCCAGAATACTGGAGTGGGTAGCCATTCCCTTCTCCAGGGGACCTTCCAGACCCAGGGATTGAACCCAGGTGTCCCGCATTGCAGGCGGATTTTTTACTATAGGAGCACCATTGCATGGGCTTTTCTTCTTTATCCATGACCAGAGGACACGTTTGGATGAACCAACTGGTCATTCCATCTTCCTGCCCTTCCAAAGCATGTTTTTCTGAAATGTGCCATTTTTTTTTTTAATTTGGGAGACTAGGTTTCTACTTACTCATCCAACTGATATATATATATATATATATATAGGTGCCAGAAATGATTTTCTACGAATAAACATTGACCTCTAAGTTGAATCATACTAATTACTTTGCTCAGCAAATAAAAATGCCCTTAGGAGTTGGCTTTTAAATGGTTCTTCCCTCAGTGTTTTTGCTTTATATGCTTTTCCATGGGTGACTCACTCATGCCTGGTAGTCATCTTTTTCTAGCATGTCACCATTCTACCTGTTTCAGGCCCGTGTTGTCACTGAGAGTGGTTTAGGGCTATCAGTCTTTCTGGTGCTTTTAACCAGCTTCGTTGAATAGAAGCCAAGAGAAACTTTATTTTGTAGTTATCATTTTGTTTTGGTTTAAACTGAAATGCTGACAGCTGTCGAATTATTTTATGTTTCTATTACATAGAGCACTCCTTTGAAGTGCAGAAAGATTCAAATTACTTTTTCTTCTTTCCATCATTTAGTTTTAACTCACTGGCATCAAAAAAACCACCCTATATTCTGCAAGACTGATGACATACACATTGACTGCTAGGTGTCTATAACCATTCATTCATTCAACTTGAAGTTGAAAAATTAACCGTTAAATCTTTTTCCTTCTACTTTTATGTATGATTTTCTATTTTGTTATGTATGCAGTCTGATTAAATGCTATAAAATCTGATCTTTGAGGCCAGAATCTGCCAAAAGCAGGAGAACGAAATCTCTTATGAAACAAAACTTTCCAGATCCAAGAAGGGACCAGTGGGCAAGGATGACATCATTTCCTCGTGGAGAGGTGACATTTCCTGAACATTTCCAAGTTCAGCAGAGGAGGGATGTGTGAGAGCAGAGTGACCTGGGGAGGTGAAGGGCCTCAGGGAAGGGTTAGGAAACCAAGAGGTGCCATGTAGGACTTCCTTGGGAGAACTTGCTTCTTTTATGGCTGGAGGAAGCCCCATGGATGGGTGGACAACCATGGCTAAACTCCTCTCTGATTCAAAGCAGCTCTAGAACCACGTGTGAGCCCTTGAGAAAACGCCTAAACCATCTTGGCGTGAGCATGTATTCACTTCTGGGAAGGTTGTGCAAGGTAACCGGCAGAACAGGTGGTAGGCTGAGGGCGTGGTCTCCTTCCTGGCTCTGTGCCTGGTTGTGGGACAGAGGAAGGGACCCAGCACAAGCTGATAATGAAAGAACAATGATCTGAAACTCCTCATTCCAAACTTGTGGAGAAATATAAGTAGGAACATCTGAACTAGATTTTGTCACAAGGTGGCCATGTCAAAACCATGTTCTTATCTTTCACTTAAAAATTGCTCATGCTGTTTCTATTATTCAGTTCAGTTCAGTCGCTCAGTCATGTCTGACTCTTTGCAGCCTCATGGACTGCAGCACACCAGGCTTCTCTGTCCATCACCAGCTCCTGGAGCTTACTCAAACTCATGTCCATCGAATCGGTGATGCCATCCAACCATCTCATCCTCTGTAGTCCCCTTCTCCCCCCATCTTCAATCTTTCCCAGCATCAGGGTCTTTTCCAATGAGTCAGTTCTTTACATCAGGTGGCCAGAGTATTGGAGTTTCAGCTTCAGCATCAGTCCTTCCAATGAATATTCAGGACTGATTTCCTTTAGGATGGACTGGGTGGATTTCCTTGTAGTCCTAGGGACTCTCAAGAGTCTTCTCCAATACCACAGTTCAAAAGCATCAGTTCTTTGGCACTCAGCTTTCTTTATAGTCCAACTCTCACATCTATACATGACTACTGGAAAAACCATAGCTCTGGCTAGACAGACCTTGGTGGCAAAGTAATGGCTCTGCTTTTTAATATGCTGTCTAGGTCAGTCATAACTTTTCTTCCAAGGAGCAAGTGTCTTTTAATTTTATGGCTGCCATCACCATCTGCAGTAATTTTGGAGCCCAAGAAAATAAAGTTTGTCACTGTTTCCATTGTTTTCCCATCTATTTGCCTTGAAGTAATGGGATGCCATGATTTTAGTTTTCTGAATGTTGAGTTTTAAGCCAGATTTTTCACTCTCCTCTTTCACTTTCATCAAGAGGCTCTTTAGTTCTTCTTCACTTTCTGCCCTAAGGGTGTCATCTGCATATCTGAGGTTATTGATATTTCTCTCAGCGATCTTGATTCCAGCTTGTGCTTCATCCAGCCCAGCATTTCTCGTGATGTGCTCTGCATATAAGTTAATAAGCAGGGTGACAATATACAGCCTTGACGTACTCTTTTTCCAATTTTATTATTATTCTATTATTCAGGTGATAGCAATTGATTGGGGCTTCCCTGGTTGCTCAGCAGTAAAGAATCTGCCTGCCAGTACAGGAGATTCAGGGGATGTGGGTTTGATCCCTGGGTCAGGAAGATCCCCTGGAGAAGGAAATGGCAACCTACTCTAGTGTTCTTGTCTGGAAAACTCCATGGACAGAAGAGGCTGGCGGGCTACAGTCCCTGGGGTCACAAAGAGTTGGAAATGACTTAGAGACAAAGTAATTGATCGTTTTTATATCAGTTAACTATAGATGTAGATTGTTCTTTATAAATGTGCTTCTTTGCACATAAATGGAAGCAGACATTAAAACATAAGCACAAATATTCACTACAGTTGGAAGCAAAGTAGGTTAGAGTATTTTACTTTATTAATAATAGGAAAAGTAGCCTTGTCCTATTTGATAATAACACTAATAACCCCCTAATGACTGGAGAGTGTGCCTTGTATGAACCCTATATCGTATGTAGGGCCCAGCATCCAGGCTAAGGTGGAGACATCACTTTGCCTTCGCATGGGTCCACAGCTCCATCCCATGGCAAACAGAAACTCAGATGCCCTGCATACCTAGGTATGGGGTGGGCTGGCGCTCTACACTGAGTTGCCAGCCTAACACACTGTGGCACTGCCTGTCCTGGGTGCAGACAGCCACCACCTTGCTCTGATTAGAGACTCCAGGGGCAGTTTGATGCTGATCCTCCCCAGGCCCATGTCCAGGACCCCAGCGAGGGTGGGGCAGGATTGCTCAAAGTGGGGCTCCCCCATTGATGCACCCAGTTGTCACCCCGGCAGAGGATGGAAGCCATCACAGGGCAGAGATGGGGAGGTGCCAAAGGCAGGGCACAGATTGGGGAGAAACCATTGTGGGAACTGGATGAGGTGGGTACCATGTGTGAGCCAAGGCATCAAGCCCCAGACGTGCTCCATTGTCCTACTAGACTTCATTAAAATCACAAAATCAAAGATAAAATTGTTAAGAAATTTAAGACTCATGAAGCCAGCTTGGGTTCAGTGTAAGTTCTTAACTTCTTCACATACGTTATAAATTTGATGAGGAGTTTGGCTTTATGTATGAAGCAAATGTGACATAAAGCATAGTGCTGAACATTTTAAATGAAATAAATTTAAATTTTGATTTTGTATTGTTTGGTTAATGGTTACAGTCAGTGTTGCTGTTTTCTTTTTCTTTTAACCTTATTCTTTGCACTTTTAAAATGAATGTTTTCCGTGTTTTCTAGAATGAAGAGTTACTTTTTAATTAAATTCCAATGTTATATAAAAATATTTTACTGGATATTATTTTACATAAGTGTGATCTGTTACAATCTTGTCTCCATTTGGGGGACAGGGAGAATATGTATTTTAGTACTTTAAGCTGAAAAAGAAAATGTGTCTCTTCTTACCCAGGACCATTAAAATAAGATTAGCTACCCCCTCGGACACTCCTGGTGTTGAAAAGCTCGTCAGCACCCTCATGCCGTGTAAAAGCATATTGGAGGATTTGAAGCAGTACAACGAGACTCGCAGGGACCCTGTAAGTACCTGCTACTTCCAGACTGGCTGCCTTTCTCCATGCTTTGTTACCATTATGAGCCGTGTAGGTTCCATCCCGAAGTTTTCTTGGGCCTTGTTGGAGAATTGGGTGGTGGGGAGCAACAGAGGTAGGGTTGGGGGGAGGAGAAAAAAAGATCAAGGAAACTGAGGTTTAAAGAAGTTTGGGGCTGTTTTCCTGACTAGTGGCCCCATGGAGGCTGATCAGATATGCCCTAAATCCTTATCTTGGGCATAGAAAATTTGAACTTGATCTAGGCAATGTGTAAGAAAATGAGACCCTAGTGCTTGGAATAGGCGCATCTGAGTCAGGTTAGAGGATCCTTGGGACCCTGGTGCCCACCCCGGCAGCACCCATTTAACCTTCTGGATGATGGGTTGGTCCATACCCTTTTGTTGAGCTGCCTGCATCCTCAGGATCAGATTGGCTGGGAAGATCTTGTGTGACAAATGTGAGGCTCTCTTTCTAGTACAGTAAGTATATTATGCATTTGGCATAACAAAGGGCAAGCTAGCAGTGGTCCTAACGTCATCGTTGCCATCTTAAGGACCACGCCAATTACCTTTCTCCAGATTTGGAAGAATGCATGTGGTTAGGAAAATGCTTCATTACTGTTTTGATTAATTTTATTTTAAAAAATTTTCACTGAAGCATAACCAATAAAAAAAGTTTGATGGATTTCACAATTTAAACACACCATGGAATAAGCAGGAAACAGACTAACCCCAGGCCACAGGAAGTCCCTTTCAAGTTCTCATTTAGTGACTACCCCCTCCCCCCAGGTTAGTACTACCTTCACTTCTAAGATCATAAATACCCGGCTTTTGAGCTTTATTTAAAGGGATCAGATAGTATGTTTTCTGACACCAAGCGTGTTTTGCTCAGCCACGACTGTGAGGTTCATCCACAGTGTGATGTACACAGTACTTCATTGCTTGAACATACCCCAGTTTATTCATTCCACCTCTCAGGTCATCTGGTGAGTTCCCAGTTATGGGCTCTTTTGAATAAACCTTTCAGTCAGTCTAAGACTCATCAAGAGCGAGGCAACAAACAAACATGGTGAGAGTTTTAATAAATATAAAGGCATTGAATTAAAAGAAGCTTCCCTTCAGCACATGTTTCTCTGTTTTGGTTTGTCTTGCTCTCTTTTGGTCTTGGTTTATATATATATTTTTTCCTTCCCTCGTGGCTGGCTGACACAGTATGATGTAGTGGCCCAGTTCTTAAAGTGGATTCTAAGGAACTCTAGGGGTCCCCAAGATATTCAGGGAGTTTGTGAGGTTAAAACTATCCTCCTAAAGAAGAGTAAGAAATTATTTTCCTTTTCTGCCGAATTGATATTCACACTGATGATGCAAAAGCAATGGTGGGAAAAACCTCAGGGACCTCGGTGTGGATCGAGGGTGGGGCAGCAAACTTGCCAGTGGTCACCGATTTGCAGCTCTGCTCTCACAGGAGTGACAGGAACAGAAAGCCCATGACGGGAGGTCACTGTGCACCAGCAGAAAGGCTAAAACTAAAAAGAGGGACGTCCCTCGGTGCTGGCAAGGATGCTGGGAAATTGGGTCACTCCTCTGTTGCTCATGGGGATGTGAAATGCTATCCCCACTCTGGAGAATATTTTAGCTATCCCTTAAAAAAAAAACAAATACAACAGTCATGTGACCTGGTGATTGCACTCCTGAGCATTTATCCCAGAAAAAGGAAGATTTGGATACAAGTGTTCATAGCAGCTGGAGTCAGACCAGATGTCCTGCAACAGGTGGATAAGCTGTGTTACCTCCATGCCATTGAATAGTGCTCAGCAGTAGCAAACGATGTACTGTTTGTTTGTTTATTTAAGTGTAGTTGAGTTATAATGTATTAGTTTCAGGTGTACCACAGAGTGATTCAGGTAAATACATGTATATCTATACAGTAAGTCCTTGTTGTTTATCTGTTTTATATATAGTAATGTATATCAGTTGGGCTTCCCCAGTGGCTCAGTGGTAAAGAGTTCTCCTGCAGTGCAGGAGCTGAAGGAGATGTGGGTTCATTCCCTAGGTCACGAAGATCCCCTGGAGGAGGAAATGGCAACCCACTCCAGTATGCCTGCCTGAAAAAAATCCCACAGACAGTGGAGCCTGGTGGGCCACAGTCCTTAGGATGGCAAAGCATCGGACACGACTGAGTGACTGAGCCAGCCAGTCAGTATGTCAGTTAATTTCAAACTCCCAATTTATCTCTCCCATCACCCCTTTCTCCTTAGGTAACTGTGATTGTTTTCCATGTCTGTGAGTCTGTTTCTGTTTTGTAAATAAGCTCATTTGTATCATTTTTTGTTAGATTCCACAAATAAGTGATATTATATGAGTTTTTTTTTTGTTTTTCTGTCTGACTTATTTCACTTAATAAGATCCTCTCTGGGTCCATCCATGTTGCTGCAAATGGCAAATTTCATTCTTTTTTACAGATGATAACATTCCATTGTATGTAAGTGTCACATCTTATTTCTCCATTCCTCTGTGGATGGATATTTATGTTGCTTCCATATCATGGCTATTGTCAGTAATGCTGCAATGAACATTGGGGTACATGTCTCTCTTCAAATTAGGGTTTTCATCTTTTCCAGATAGATGCTCAGAAGTGGAATTGCTAAATCATATGGCTGTTCTATTTTTAGTTTTTTAAGGACCCCTATACTGTTGGGGGATGCACTGTTGATTCATGCACCAACTTGGGTGAATGTCCTCTGTGTGTGTGTGTGTGTGTGTGTGTGTGTGTGATCGGTTGCTCAGTCATGTGTGACTCTTTGCGGCCTCATGTACTGTCACCCACCAGGCTCCTCTGCCCATGGAGTTTTCTAGGCAAGAATATTGGAGTAGGGTGCCATTTCCTATTCCAGGGGATCCTCTTGATCCAGGGATCCAACCCACATCTCTTGCATCTCCTGCATTGGCAGGCGGATTCTTTACCACTAGAAAATATTCAGAGAATTATGCTAAATGGAAAAATAAGCCAATCCCTAGAGGTTATATACTGTGTGATTTTGCTTGTATGACATTTTGTAAATGATAACACTTTAGAGCTAGGAAACAGATCGCTTGTTGCCAGGGTTAAGGATGGGAGCGGGGCAGAGGGCAGAGAGGTGTGGTACAGTAGGCAAGCCAGGAGATCCTTGTGTTGGCCTGTCTAGTATCTTGACTGCAATGGTGGGTACATGAGCCCACACAGCGACTAAAACTGCGCAGATCTGAACACACACACACACACATGCACAGTCACATCAGTGTGCTTTCCCTGCTTGTCATATCACACTAGTGTTCTGCAGAAGGTGACCATTATAGGATACTGGGCAAAATGTACAAGGAATCTCTCTGTATTGTTTCTTACAACTGCTGGTGAATCTGCAGCTATCTCCATAGACATTTTAATTAAAATTCAAAAAAAAAAAAAGGTGAGCCAGTTTCCCTTGAAGCTGTAAACATTATTAACTTACAAGCCTCAGTCCTTGAGTATATGTATTTGCCATATTCCGTGTAGCAAAATGAGATATGGCCATAGCACTCTTGGGCTGCAGACTGAACGATGGTGGTGGTTTGAAGAAAAACGTTTCTGCGGTTGTTTGAATTGCAGCACTGCTGTCACAGGGCAGCTGGCAGACAAAATATGGCTATTTAGTCCTGGGGAGCCGGCAGGTTTTTTCTTCAAAGTGAACGAGATGAGAGGGTCACTCCACAAAGACAACTGAAGCATGTATCCTCTATGATGAAGACCAAGCTTTAAAAAAAAACTTAGACTTTTAGAAAATCAGTATCTGCCATCATAAGCATGACAGCTCCCCCAAAACTTAAAAACAGGTTTTCTGATGAAGCTGTTGGTGATATTACCAAATGCGGTGTTTTGATATTTTGTGATTAAAAATAGGTCAACATTTGGAAAATCTGCATAAGCTTGGTGAACCAATATTTTCCAAATAGACAGGCCATAATGTTACAAAATCGTGCAGAGGTAAAAGATTCAAAGTGAAGAAGAGACCAGTAAATTTCAATGTAGTAGGTCATTCACTGATAGATTTCAGATCCACATTGCAACAAATCTTTAATACAATACGTATAACACGTTACTTTTTGGTGGAACATCAAAGAAGAATATCCAAAATTATCTGAAAAAATTATTTAAGTACATCTCCTTTTTCCAAATACTGTCCTTATGAAGACAGATTTTTTTTGCATTCATTTCAACCAAACTAATATATTATAACAGATTGAATACAGAAGTAGATGTGAAAATCCATCTGTCTTCCATTAAGCCACACATTCGAGATCTGCAAAAATCTGAAACAATGCTACTCTTTTCTTTAAATCCGCTAGTTCAGTTCACTCACTCAGTCATGTGTGACTCTTTGCAACCCCATGGACTGCAGCACACCAGGCTTCCCAGTCCATCACCAACTCCCAGAGCTTACTCAAACTCATGTCCATCAAGTTGGTGATGCCATCCAACCATCTCATCCTCTGTCGTCCCCTTCTCCTCCTGCCTTCAATCTTTCCCAGCATCAGGATCTCTTCCAGTTAGTCAGGTCTTCACATCAGATGGCCAAAGTATTGGAGTTTCAGCTTCAGCATCAGTCCTTCCAATTAATATTCAGGACTGATTTCCTTTAGGATCAACTGGTTGGATCTTCTTGCAGTCCAAGGGACTCTCAAGAGTCTTCTCCAACACCACAGTTCAAAAGCATCAATTCTTTGGTGCTCAGCTTTCTTTGTAGACCAACTCTCACATCTATACATGACTACTGGAAAAACCATAGCTTTGACTAGATGGACCTTTGTTAGCAAAGTAATGTCTCTGCTTTTTAATATGCTATCTAGGTTGGTCATAGTTTTTCTTCCAAGTAGCAAGCGTCTTTTAATTTCATGGCTGCAGTCACCATCTGCAGTGATTTTGGAGCCTAAAAAAATAAAGTCTCTCACTGTTTCCACTGTTTCCCTGTCTCTTTGCCATGAAGTGATGGGACCAGAAGCCATGATCTTAGTTGAGTTTTAAGCCAGATTTTTCACTCTCCTCTTTCACTTTCATCAAGAGGCTCTTTAGTTCTTCTTCGCTTTCTGCCATAAAGGTGGTGTCATCTAAATATTTCTCTAAATATTTTTGTCAAATTAAAAAATTTGCTTTAACAAATAAATTCAACAAAAATTCATAGAAGAATCCAAAATTTTCTCTATTTTAATTTCTAATACAGAAAGTAGTAGCAGACATTACAGACATGAACCGAAGCTCTTTGGCATCCTCAGGACACAGGGCTCCTGGGCTGACAGTGAGAACCACTAATGTGCTAAAGAAAACAGTTGTTGTTCAGTTGCTAAGTCATGTCTGACTTTCTGCAACTGCAGGGACTGTAGCCTGCCAGGCTTCTCTGTCCATGAGATTATCCTGCCAGGAATACAGATTCCCAGTCAAAAGCATGTGGTTGGAATCAATAGATCCATTCCACAGTAGTTGGAGATCTTGTCAAGGTGGACTCTCAAGCCTTGTTTTCTCATAAATGAAGTAGAGACATAATGGTAATATTTACCTCATAGGGTTGGAGTGAGGGTTAAATGCAATCAAGGAGGGCATTGAACTTATGATGGCTTCATCATTTTTGTTCTATGATCACGGTTGAAATCCTTTAAGGACAGCTTACANGAACCAATATTTTCCAAATAGACAGGCCATAATGTTACAAAATCGTGCAGAGGTAAAAGATTCAAAGTGAAGAAGAGACCAGTAAATTTCAATGTAGTAGGTCATTCACTGATAGATTTCAGATCCACATTGCAACAAATCTTTAATACAATACGTATAACACGTTACTTTTTGGTGGAACATCAAAGAAGAATATCCAAAATTATCTGAAAAAATTATTTAAGTACATCTCCTTTTTCCAAATACTGTCCTTATGAAGACAGATTTTTTTTGCATTCATTTCAACCAAACTAATATATTATAACAGATTGAATACAGAAGTAGATGTGAAAATCCATCTGTCTTCCATTAAGCCACACATTCGAGATCTGCAAAAATCTGAAACAATGCTACTCTTTTCTTTAAATCCGCTAGTTCAGTTCACTCACTCAGTCATGTGTGACTCTTTGCAACCCCATGGACTGCAGCACACCAGGCTTCCCAGTCCATCACCAACTCCCAGAGCTTACTCAAACTCATGTCCATCAAGTTGGTGATGCCATCCAACCATCTCATCCTCTGTCGTCCCCTTCTCCTCCTGCCTTCAATCTTTCCCAGCATCAGGATCTCTTCCAGTTAGTCAGGTCTTCACATCAGATGGCCAAAGTATTGGAGTTTCAGCTTCAGCATCAGTCCTTCCAATTAATATTCAGGACTGATTTCCTTTAGGATCAACTGGTTGGATCTTCTTGCAGTCCAAGGGACTCTCAAGAGTCTTCTCCAACACCACAGTTCAAAAGCATCAATTCTTTGGTGCTCAGCTTTCTTTGTAGACCAACTCTCACATCTATACATGACTACTGGAAAAACCATAGCTTTGACTAGATGGACCTTTGTTAGCAAAGTAATGTCTCTGCTTTTTAATATGCTATCTAGGTTGGTCATAGTTTTTCTTCCAAGTAGCAAGCGTCTTTTAATTTCATGGCTGCAGTCACCATCTGCAGTGATTTTGGAGCCTAAAAAAATAAAGTCTCTCACTGTTTCCACTGTTTCCCTGTCTCTTTGCCATGAAGTGATGGGACCAGAAGCCATGATCTTAGTTGAGTTTTAAGCCAGATTTTTCACTCTCCTCTTTCACTTTCATCAAGAGGCTCTTTAGTTCTTCTTCGCTTTCTGCCATAAAGGTGGTGTCATCTAAATATTTCTCTAAATATTTTTGTCAAATTAAAAAATTTGCTTTAACAAATAAATTCAACAAAAATTCATAGAAGAATCCAAAATTTTCTCTATTTTAATTTCTAATACAGAAAGTAGTAGCAGACATTACAGACATGAACCGAAGCTCTTTGGCATCCTCAGGACACAGGGCTCCTGGGCTGACAGTGAGAACCACTAATGTGCTAAAGAAAACATTGTTGTTCAGTTGCTAAGTCATGTCTGACTTTCTGCAACTGCAGGGACTGTAGCCTGCCAGGCTTCTCTGTCCATGAGATTATCCTGCCAGGAATACAGATTCCCAGTCAAAAGCATGTGGTTGGAATCAATAGATCCATTCCGCAGTAGTTGGAGATCTTGTCAAGGTGGACTCTCAAGCCTTGTTTTCTCATAAATGAAGTAGAGACATAATGGTAATATTTACCTCATAGGGTTGGAGTGAGGGTTAAATGCAATCAAGGAGGGCATTGAACTTATGATGGCTTCATCATTTTTGTTCTATGATCACGGTTGAAATCCTTTAAGGACAGCTTACAGAAACATTAATAGCAATATTTTGAAAGGTCCTAAGGTATCTTCCTCTCTTTCCAGGATGGAACACCACTTCAGGTATTTGTAGCTGAAGTTGCAGAACAGGTAGTCGGCATTGCAGTGATCAGAAATGAAATGGTAAGCTGGGAAGTGGATATGACTTCCCTTGACCGCGCCTTTTCCTCTCCTGAATCAACGCACGGTGTCTCTTTCTAAGTTTAATTAATTTAAACTCTTATTTAATACGGATGTCTCCTTTTCCCAAAGGCTATATATCTGCTTGCATCCTACTTGGCAGACACTTTTTTTTTCAGTTCAAAATGTTTAAAATGTTACAAAGAATACATGAAACATTCACAGTACATGAAACATTCACAATACATGAAAAATTCAAATAACCTCCCAACACCAAAAAAAAGTCCCAGCTCTCTCCCCAAAGAATTACTCTGTTGAGAGTTATGCATTTATCCCTTCCAACATCCTTTCTTGCGCTTAATAACATGCATCGTGTGTGTTTGTTGTTAAGTGGACATCTAATTTTATTTTGTCCCAATGCACAGCCAATTATTCCAAAGTATTTATTACTGAGCAGTCCATTCTTTCCCTGCTGATTTAAAATGCTGCCCTTGCGTTATTAAATTTCCATGTGTCTGTGTCTATTTTTACTCTCTATTCCATTCCATAGATTATTTGTTGATAGCTATTGCATTATCATGTGTTTTGGTGTCTGGTATGGAAGTCTTCTCTTATTTGTTTTCTTTGCCTAAAATTTCTTGGTTTTACTCGAGTGTTTTCTTTTTCGGATAAACCTTGTAACACTTACTATGAATTTATTTCTGCCTATGTAGATTTTACACAACAATTTAGGCAGAACTGATAAATGTAATATTGAGACTTTGCAGCTGGGAACATAGCTTCTGGAAGAGATCAAGGAACTTCTCTCCTATTTCTAGTTCACTAAAAGCTTTCATTGTGCATGCGTATTGAATTTTATTAAATGTGTTTTAGCATTTATTGATATGCTCATGTGACTTTATTTCTTTAATGTATTCAAACTATCCTTGTTCTTAGAGTCTTTTGATTCAATACATCTTTAAGAAGTTTTGGAGAGAGGGTGGAAGAGGGTCGGGTCTCTGAGTCCACACACATACAAGTTTTCATCTGTCCTTACACCTGAATTCAGCTATGTATAGAATTCCTATGCAAATGATTCCTCATCAGAGTGTTGTTTTTACTCTCATCATCTTCCAGTAGCCAATGTCACAGATAAAATACAGTCTGATGTAAATAAATGTATGTTTGTTTGCTTTCTGTCTTGAGAATTCCCTTTTCCTTTTTATTCCTGAAATTCTTACAAAGTATCTTATGCCTCTTTTGAGCTTGTGAACCTCTTTCTTCCATGATTTCATTAATTATTTCTTCTCTTTCATTTTCTGTATTCTTGTCTCAAATTCCTTTTTACATGGAATTGACCTTTCGCTTCTCATATCTCTCTTCCTGTATTTTTTAGTCTCTTGTACTTCTTACTCTTCAGTCTAGGAGATTTCCTTGATTTTTGTCTTCCAGATTCCTAATGCACTGTTCATCCATGTCTATTCAGACCTTCTACTGGAACTTTAATTTCAGAGTTCATGTATTTAACTTCCAAGTTCTTTCCTTGTTCTCTTATTGTTCCTTTATTTTTTGTAGCAGCTTGTTTGTTATGTTTTTTAATATAAATTTATTTATTTTAATTGGAGGCTAATTACTTTACAATATTGTATTGGTTTTGCCATGCATCAACATGAACCTGTCATGGGTGTACAGGTGTTCCCCATCCTGAACTCCCCTCCCCCCTCCCTCCCCGTACCATTCCTCTGGGTCATCCCAGTGCACCAGCCCCAAGCATCCTGTATCATGCATCAAACCTGAACTGGCAATTCATTTCACATATGATATTATACATGTTTCAATGCCATTCTCCCAAATCATGTGAGATCCTTTTTGGTATCTCTGAGGACATTTGGTAGAGTTTTTTTTTTTTTTTAATTACTTCTGTTTACTGGATACCTCTGTTTCCTCTGGAGTGAGTGGTATGTTTTTCTATCTGATCTTTTGCATTTCTCAGTTTTCCTCAAAAGTCTGTCCATGTCATGAATGAGAGATTAAATGACCAGTGCAAATGGCTGGCATGGTCTCCTTGACAGTGTTTATCTGCTTCTCCATGACATTGCTCTGGCCACTGAGAGGCTGCCTACAAGCTAGTACTCAAAGCTCTCTGGGTTGTTAGCACAGCTGTGAGGAACAAATTCCAAAGCTCTGAGCCATCCTCCACATCAAAGCAAGTGACTTTCAGGAAACTTAAGCTTTTAGCTTTTCAAAAATTAACAATGGAAATGAGATTAGTAAGTATTAGGAGAAAATAACTCATCTCTCATTATTGTACCTAAAGTCTTTTTTCTTTCACTGGGCATTTCACTCAGAGAAGCCCTGGATCTGGTGCACAGGGCGGTGTGTTTCCATAGCTAAGCCCTAGAAACAAGTCAGATGTCCATCCAGAGGGCATCAGCTAAATAGCCACTCCTCTGGCTACATGCTGGAACATGATAATGCAGGAGAGAATCATTAGCTCAGGCTCCAGGTCCCTCCAGGGAAACTTCTTGAAGACTGACCTAAGCTTGACCATCAGAGCAATTCTCTGCCAAGGTGGCTGTTGTAAACTGTTAGTCACTGATAAAGGGCGTCCAGGCAGCATCCACCACAGGACTGAGTCCCCGTTTTCACAACTCGAAACCTCACTGTGGTAAACATCCTTGTGTCTATATCTTTGGGCATGTGTATTCAACTTTTCTCCCCGAGGATGAATGCCATTTAGAGCAGACGCTGGGGTGGATCTCTTCCTAGTCCCCACCAGGCATAGTTCAGTCTGTACCCTGGCTCCTTAGGAAGAGAAGGGAAAGGCATGCCCTTAATGTTATTTTTAAATGATATTTCTTGGAAGATGCATGCCATTTGTTTAAAACCCTCTTAGGTGTCCTTTCTCACCTCTTTTTTTTTTTTTTTTTTTTAGGATATAGAGTATATCCGATCTCACTATAACATTGAAGATTTCATCTACTTCAATCACCACCAGCGCGAAGAGCATGGACACTTGTATCACTTTGTCCTGAATCCCATTTTCCGGCACTACACCAAGTTTTTTCTCAAGGAGATCCTCCGTTTAGGATACAAATCTTGTCTCTACTACCCTGTTTACCCACAAGTCAAGGAAAGCAAGGTAAAAGCGTGTCCTCAGCCACTTCTCCTGCAGATCAGCATCCACAGTGTCATTCATGTTGCATGTCAATATTTGTTTCTTCCTCATTCCATGGATTTTGAATATATATGTGTATATATATGATATATGCATCATATATCTACACACATGTATACATATATACATATATGATACATATGTGATATGTATATACACATGTATGATACAGACATATATATATTTGACTATATATGGATTTTGACTCTGAATTTCAAATGGACATACTGAGTTTGGTCCTTTTCACACACTCTAGGGAAAACCCAGAAGGCTTTGAATTTCTGAAACCGTCACAACCCACACAATTAGTAGAACAATTTGTTTGCTTTTCCATATCAACCAAACAGAGACTGCAAGCTATGGAAAAGTGTCCTAAGGGATGTGAGAATCAAATTCTCTCTCACATACATTAGTGAATGCCGAAATATCCCATGATGTTCTTCAGGCAAAGAACATTCCAGTAGTGAACTCATAGGATAAATCAGTTCAATCCTGAATACTGATGTGCTATCATGACATTCCAAATTAGGACTATAACATCCCATAAAAGTGATGGATAAAAAGTGGAGATAAGTGATACTGATGCAGCCTTTATGTGGTGAAACACCTCTATGTCTGCATAGCACTTGTTACGTGTACACACAGAAGCTCTTGCTTCTGTTCATCCTGCTTCAGTCTCCTTCATTACACTTCTCACTAGCTCACATTCTGTCTTGTGCCATGAAGCTGGAGCTTTTTTCCTGTTCAGAGTTCGACCTCCAATGCCTCGAAGAGTCCCACCTGTGCTCACACACACACTCACTGTCCTGCTTGCTCGCAGGCAACGGCTTCTCAGAGCTGGACTCCCAAACCATTCTTTCCTGCAAGATGGTCCCTCTGCCACTGAGAATGTTGAGGCAGACTTGAGGGCTGTTGCGAGGCGAACCCCCAGACTAGGTTGAAATTGTCCCATAATCCGTTTGTGGCTCTGCCTGGAGTCTGACACTGTCACTTTTCTTCTTAGTTACCATGGTGAGCTAAGCGGATTTTTTAAAATCCTCTGAAATTTTCAACTGAAAAAATCTAAGGAAAATGGGTACATGCACATAACAGTAATTTTACCAACATATCTTATTTGACAAATGCCTTTTGGAAGGACAGAAGAAATGGGGGAGAAAGAAGGTGAATGGAGAATACGCTTGAAAGATGATTTTTTTTCCCCCTGATAAAAACAGAGCACAACAGTAACATGAATGCCCCAGATCTAAACTCACGAAATGGGAAGTGTAACAGCTTTGCCTGAGAAGCATGGCCCTGCGCAATTGCTTTACAACCGTCACAACCCACACAATTAGTAGAACAATTTGTTTGCTTTTCCATATCAACCAAACAGAGACTGCAAGCTATGGAAAAGTGTCCTAAGGGATGTGAGAATCAAATTCTCTCTCACATACATTAGTGAATGCCGAAATATCCCATGATGTTCTTCAGGCAAAGAACATTCCAGTAGTGAACTCATAGGATAAATCAGTTCAATCCTGAATACTGATGTGCTATCATGACATTCCAAATTAGGACTATAACATCCCATAAAAGTGATGGATAAAAAGTGGAGATAAGTGATACTGATGCAGCCTTTATGTGGTGAAACACCTCTATGTCTGCATAGCACTTGTTACGTGTACACACAGAAGCTCTTGCTTCTGTTCATCCTGCTTCAGTCTCCTTCATTACACTTCTCACTAGCTCACATTCTGTCTTGTGCCATGAAGCTGGAGCTTTTTTCCTGTTCAGAGTTCGACCTCCAATGCCTCGAAGAGTCCCACCTGTGCTCACACACACACTCACTGTCCTGCTTGCTCGCAGGCAACGGCTTCTCAGAGCTGGACTCCCAAACCATTCTTTCCTGCAAGATGGTCCCTCTGCCACTGAGAATGTTGAGGCAGACTTGAGGGCTGTTGCGAGGCGAACCCCCAGACTAGGTTGAAATTGTCCCATAATCCGTTTGTGGCTCTGCCTGGAGTCTGACACTGTCACTTTTCTTCTTAGTTACCATGGTGAGCTAAGCGGATTTTTTAAAATCCTCTGAAATTTTCAGCTGAAAACAATCTAAGGAAAATGGGTACATGCACATAACAGTAATTTTACCAACATATCTTATTTGACAAATGCCTTTTGGAAGGACAGAAGAAATGGGGGAGAAAGAAGGTGAATGGAGAATACGCTTGAAAGATGATTTTTTTTCCCCCTGATAAAAACAGAGCACAACAGTAACATGAATGCCCCAGATCTAAACTCACGAAATGGGAAGTGTAACAGCTTTGCCTGAGAAGCATGGCCCTGCGCAATTGCTTTACACTTCCCATTTGGCCAAGTGCCAGTGTGGTGACCTTCAGGAGTGGTGCCTGCATGTGCCAGGTTGGTAGAGTCTTTTTGTGTCCTTTCTAAAAAAAAAAAAATGGTACCTTGAACTGAACTCAAAGGAGGTTCACATATTCCCCTCATGGTATAGAATTAGCACCATGTTATGCACTATTTTGTATATAACATAGAAACACGCTTGGAAACAGATTTCCTCTCTGTCTACACCTCTAGTTGATTTATACACATCCATTTAAACAAGTGCAAGAAGCATTTCCAAATAGTGCAAATGAGACCCTCCAAATTCTGCTATAAATCCCCAGTTGACAGCAATGTAAGTGAACTCTTGACTGACACAACGAAGACAGTTTTCTCCACAGCCTCCTGCCAGAACATGCACGGAAAGCTTGGCCAGGCTTAAAAACAAGCTTTGGCTAGCGACCCCAAGGTTCTTCTTTTCAGTGTGTAATATCAGGCGGTGAAGTTCAGTGGTGAAGGATTTTAAAAATCCCTTCTAGAAGCTCTTAAGTTGGGTAACATAAATATCTAAAGCATCCACCTAAAATAAAGCATGGTTTACTGTAGCCATTTCAGTAAGCGTAAATCCAGCTCATAATTTAGGATGAATATAAATCAAAATACTCTAATCCAGCTCCTACCTTGCCCTCACCGCTCCAGTTTCATCCTTTGATTTTAAAACACTCATTTGATCCAGAAAGGTCCAGTTGAAGTAGCAGTGACTTTCACAAACGTGAGGGTGTTCGCATCCCTGCCCCGTTGCCCCTCAGATGACATATCTACTCGCCTTCTTAAAGCAGCTTGTGCCAAAGACACAAAGGTTACCAGGATGCAGATAACACGGCTTATTAATGGGGTCAAATCAAGCTGATTCATGATCACTGTGGAGAATAATATCCTCCTGGGGAAAATACTTGCGCTGAAAAATGCCATAAACCAAACCACTTGTTTATCTGTCATTCCCACAGAGATAGTAATGTAATTACACTCCCATAATTATCTTCATTAGTGTCAGGCATTATCTACAATCCATTCCTCTGCTCGAAGAGTATGTTTGTTTATTTGCCGGTCTCCCCCTCTTCCCCCCACCCGCCCTCCGGTTGTCAGTCTGGCATCTGTGCGCTCGGGCTCCCACGCCTTCCCCGCTAAAATAGAGGTTGCTGTCTCCCAGGTCCAGAGCCCCAAGGCCCACTCGCTGACGTCCGCCCTCCACTACTTGGTTCCCGTGCGGCCCCGACGACAGATTGTCTATCCCCTGGAAAAGCTTGGCATCAACGCTCCATCAAAGGAGGTCTCCAAGGACGCGGTGGGTAGCCGGCGGCAGCAGGTGGGGCGCGGTGCCAGCGCGGCGGGGCGTGGCAGATGGGGCGGCGCTGCGCGCGGAACGGGGGCGGCGCGGCTCCTTCATCCCCGAGCCCGGGCTCCCCGCGCCCCTACCCTCGGGTGGTGCCTCCGCGGAGAGCCCAGATCAGGGCGCCAAGGGGTCCTTGTGACGCGCCCCCTGCATCTCAGGACCAGTGGGGCTGGCGTCAGCCTCCCAGCATCGTTGTGGGCTTAGCCGCCTTGCTGCAAAGCAAACGCCCCTTCCCTCATGCTTTCGTTGCGCGATTTGAGAACCGGTATCTGGCTGCATTAGGACGTCGGGGCTGAGTCCGAGCTGGGTTTTGTTCACTCTTTCAGCGGAGAGTCAGCGCTGCCCTGAGGGGCGGCGGTGTGTGGGGTGGGGGCCGATGGGGGGGAGGGCGTTAAAATGACAGTCCTGGGCCGCCCTTACTAGCAGAACAAGAGAAGGAACCACACAGAGCCTAGATTTCGCTTTCAATGGAAGTGTACGTGTAAACAGCCACACACACAGGGCCAGCCATGTTCAGGAACTTGGCTGTGACTTAGGCTGACTCACATGTGAGCCTATTCTGTTTGTGCATTGCTGCTGCTGCTTCTGCTGCTGCTGCTGCTAAGTTGCTTCAGTCGCGTCCGACTCTGTGCGACCCCATAGACAGCAGCCCACCAGGCTCCACCGTCCCTGGGCTTCTCCACCCCACTTCCGCGTAAATAAGAAAGACATCCCTCAGTGGGCTGACGTTTATCCTCTGTGGGAGAGAAAAAAAGGGCAAAGCTGAAATTCTCCAAACCTTTAGCCAAAGAGCTGCTCATCAGAGCTGCATGTGGTGCTCAAACCAACTGGGGAGAAGCCTGCTGCTGCCCAAAGTGCATCAGCACACTGTCCCAGCTCCTGCTTTACTTGCTGGGGGTGAGGGGTACCCTCCACCAAGACTATCTTAGAGGCAACTGCCGACTGTGACCCAGGTTGCTGTAAGTCCTACATTTATCTCTAAATTGTACAATTAAACAGAAAATTTTTTATTTATTTTCTGATAAGTTCTAATTTTGTCTTTGAGTAGAGACTGAAGACAAATAACAATCCTTTTGCCCTCTCCCAGTCTTCATCACTAAAACAGGAAGCATCGACAAGAAGCAGAGCAAATCCTGTGACAGAGGAGAGATTCTCCTGGCTAAACCAAGAGACCTTGTCTTCTTTTTTTTTAGTGTACAATCCCTCATAGACTGGTAGTTTTATGAAGCATGATTTCCTGAAAGAACAAGGTTAAAAACAGAGGCCAGATTCAAGTTTTTATTGTTTTGTTACTAGATTTCACAGACCCTGAATTACTCTGTCCTCTTGCTCTAAAGGGCTTCCCAGGTGGCACAGTGGTAGAGAATCCACCTGCCAATGCCGGAGACATGCGTTCGCTCCCTGGGTAGGGAAGATCCTCTGGAGGAGGAAATGGCCATTCAATCCAGTATTCTTAACTGGGAAATTCCATGGATAGAGGAGCCTGGCGGGCTACAGTCCGTGGGGTCAGAAAGAGTCGGACATGACTGAACACACAGGCAACCTTGCTCTAAAAGCTTCTGAAGGCAGAGGGGCCCCTGTCTCAGCCCACTCTATGAGCGTCACTGAAAATCCCGGATGCTCTCCCCTCAGCTGCAACAAGTTTCAGCTCTTGGCCAGTTTGGCATCTGCTGCATCCCCACCCAATTCCCCTTCCTCCTTTATCATTTTGCAGCAAGTACATAGCACTTCACCCAGGACCACAGGTGTGTCTTTAGGTAGCAGGGCCCCAGCCTCGCACGCTAGAGAGGAAGGGCTCAAGCCCGTCTGCAGGACCACCGGCTCGGCCACCAGGTGGCCTTTAGGGGTGGGGAGACTGGGGAAAAGGACTTTTGTAATGAGATCCAAGCGAGTGTGTTGGGGTCAGGGAGGTGGCTCCATCTCTACCCATCACTGAAACACAGCTTGTCTGACGTCATGTGATCCCAGGAGAAGGATCCACAGGCGCAAGGTACAGAGATGCTTCTGTGTGAGAGGTGCTGCCCATATGCACCCACTGCTGAGATGCGCTCGAGTTTGGGTAGACCACGCGGCCGGGCCAGGAGAAGCCCCCGGACGTCAGTGGCAGCCCACAGCCCCAGGCCTTCAGCTGGTCACTGGGGGGCATGAGTGTGTGGCTGGAGGGACGGGGAATAGTTCAGGGCTGCTGACTTGGTGTCGAGGGCAGCATTCCTGAACCTCCAGTGTCTCCCACCCCTGGGAATCTCCAGAACTGGATGACTTTGAGGTGAGCTGGACTCCGGGTGGGGAAAAAAGCCAAAGAAAACATTGTTTCATTAACAACAACCCTATCATAACTTTCCAGATTTCTACGAGTTGAAATCCTTGCTCACATTTAATAAGCTTTTCTGTGGTTATCTCTGTGTGTGCTGGCTGCGCACACACCCCCAACCCTAGAGCCTTGGCTTATTTCAAGACATAGCACAGGATGGATTGTTGAATCCCTACTCCAGAAAGTCAGCCATGGTGTGGCTGGTGCTTGGTATCTGCTGCTTTGTGCTGTGTGGTTTACTGTATTGATGAATTCTGATTTTTTTTTCCTTTTTTTTAAAAAAAAATTATTTATCTTTAATTGAAAGATAATGGCTTTACAGTATTGTTGCAGTTTCTGCCAAACATCAAGATGAATCAGCCATAGGTATACAGTGAATTCTGACTTTTTAAAAGAAATACTCTACTGCTGCTTGCTGCTGTACTCATTCTCAAGAAGGCTTTAGTGAGACCTAGATTTAGTCAAAATGTAGAAATCTTGAAGTATGACCAAAGAATTATTGAGAGCATCATCCACATGGAATGAGCTTGGATGCTCAAACATTAAAATGCTATTATGTTAAATTAAATTTTAAAAAGATTGTAGGTGGGTTTAATGTTTTAGGCTGTTTATCTGAGACAGGGTGAGCCAGATGGACATTTTTCAGGAGGAATTTCTCCTTTGAGATGATTTTATTTGTTTATTTTTGGCTGTGCTGGGTCTTTGTTGCTGCACATGGGCTTCTCTTTGCGGTGGCCTCTCTTGCTGCAGAGCATAGGCTCTAGAGCACAGGCTCAGTAGTTGTGGCACATGGGTCTAGTTGCTTCACGACATGTGGGATATTCCTGGACCGGGATCGAATCCGCGTCTCCTGCATTGGCAGGCAGATTCTTTACCATTGAACTGCCAAAAGGAAACCCCTAGAAGGAATGTCTTACAGGGTCCTAAGCACACTGATTTCTTAGCAGAGCAAATAGTATTGCAGCTGCTGAAGTTGACAGATTGTCTTACTAAACGAATCCCTTTCTGTCCCTTTAAGTTTTACACTCCCCTGTGTGCCTGGAGCTTCATTTGGGACTCAGCTCCCTCACAGAGGTTTCTCTCTGGGCACTGGCCTCTCATACATTTTATCCCATTTAAGCCATCTCAGACTGACCATCCGTTCCCTAGCTTTCACCTGGGAAGCCAGTCTTCAAGGGAACAGATTACCCCAGGCATGAGTAATGGGATAGAAAGCGTTTCATCTCTGTGGGTTGCCAATTTGACGCTGGCACAAGCCAGCAGTGATTGAAATTCATCATCGCATGGCAGAGAAACACGCCCCCTCCCACCCCGAGGCCAGGTTGCTGCTGCCTGGTCTAGATGAATCGTGTCCCTGCCACCAGACCTGCCCTGTAGTTCGTATCAATTGACAGCCCACCCATGTCAGGTAACAGGAAGGGACCTGGAAAACGCGTGAATGATTTTCATCACACATCGCAGGGCTGGGCCCAGAAAATTCATCATGTTGCCAGTCAACCAGTAGATTCATGGATAAGGGAAGGCTTTTTCCTTACCGTAATCCACATGGCGCGGACTGAGAAGATTCGCTTCTCATCTTGAATTGGCTGTCTTGGCCTGTGCATTTGCTTTCTGAGAATTGTTCTGATGGGAATTTTTAATGAAATGAATCAAGGTGGCCCGCTTGCATGAGAACCGTGATCAGGGAAATACTCAAAATTTGGTTGAATGGATGACTATATTAATTACAAACTATGGAGCAATCTGACTTACTCTGGGGTGGTTCTCTGTGCAAGCTGACTTGCTTTCCTTCCGGCCTCCGCTTTAGGGATTCAGAGATGACCATGACAGGGTCCCTCCCCTCAGGGAGCTTAAGTCCAGCGTCAGTATTGGGATGCTTCATGGGGTTGCTTCCTGCTCGTGTTCAATGAGTCGTGTCCGACTCTTTTCGACCCCATGAACTGCAGCCTGCCAGGCTCCTCAGTCCATGGGGATTCTCCAGGCAAAAATACTGGAGTGGGTTGCCATTCCCTCCTCCAGGGGATCTTCTTGGGGTTGGTTAAACCAGGGGTGGGGGAGAGTGCACCAGCCGCAGGGAGCAAGAGAAGAACAGCCCTGCTGGGGTTGGACCGGTTCTGTGGAATCCCTAGGGAGGGGCAGATGTGTCCGAGGCATGCTTTCCTTTCAAAGACCGGGGTTTTAAATGACTCTTACTTGCGATAATAAACACCAGACAATCTGCTTTGAACTTAAAAAGCTCCTCCCTTTGCTTCGGTACCAGGAGATGCTCCCTGTCATTCACTTCAATCACTTTGGTTCTCTGTGTTGATTTAGAGTATTCTAAATGAATGAGAGTGTCAATCCATCTCTCCTTTTTTTTTTTCCCCAAAACTTTTTGGACCAGATCAATCCATCATCTTTCATAAAACAGAACCATCTCAGGAATCAGACATTTAGACTAATCAATGCTTGTTTGCATATGTGTGTGTGTGTGTGTGGTTGTTTATTCGTGACGGTCTGTTTAAATCTGGACTAATGAATTCTTTGAGGCCCCCGTTTTCCCTTTGTCCTTCTACAAAGTAAGAACGACGTTTGTTTAACCCCCCTTCTCAGAGCTAAGTGCTGGCCCGCCTTTCCTGGTGTGTGAGCTCTCAGGAAGATGTGCGCTCTGGCATTTGGTTACCCTTTGAATCGCCCCTTTCATCTGGCTGCTCTTCCCCAGTTCAGCTGTAATTACCATCTGATGGACTGCTGCTGGATACTGTTTCCTTTGCGCATCTGCTGCCCTAGGAAATTGCATTATTCTCCCAGCACCTGCTAGATTTTCCCAGCTTAATTGTTTCCCCAACCCTTCCTTAAACTTGGAAACTTTCACTCCCTGCATTAGGCTTCTTGGTGTACTTGTGTGCGTGTGTATGTGTGTGTTTAAACTGACCCTTTAGTATCTCCTTGTTTCTAAAAACGCAAACCCATATTTTTCAGCATCAAACATGCACTGATCATTATTAATGGGACCATTGTGATATTCTCCTGAAATGAAATTAACCCACTTTAAATTATCGCTGTGAATCCAGTTTGCTTTTTCAAGCCACTTCCCAGCCATTTCCTACAGTTACCCAACCTGTGGGAAATGCATTTCCTTTTATTTATGGCAAACCCTTTTCTCTGACATTCTTAGAATAATTTACATAAATGCCTTCATGGGCTTTTTTTTATTTCCCCTCCTGAACAAAAAATACAAGTTCTTTGGTCATTTCTTTCCAATTCTCTAAACACTATCTACTTTAGTATTGTGCATAGTATATATGTATCTATCAAAATGACATGAACCAGTGGTTTATTCTCCTTGTTATCAAATTCTTCCCTGTTAGAAAGGTTCAGTTCAGTTCAGTCGCTCAGTCATGTCTGATTCTTTGCGACCCCATGAATCGCAGCACGCCAGGCCTCCCTGTCCAACACCAACTCCCGGAGTTCACTCAGACTCACACCCATCGAGTCAGTGATGCCATCCAGCCATCTCATCCTCTGTCGTCCCCTTCTCCTGCCCCCAATCCCTCCCATCATCAGAGTCTTTTCCAATGAGTCAACTCTTCGCATGAGGTGGCCAGAGTACTGGAGTTTCAGCTTTAGCATCATTCCTTCCAAAGAAATCCCAGAGCTGATCTCCTTCAGAATGGACTGGCTGGGTCTCCTTGCAGTCCAAGGGACTCTCAAGAGTCTTCTCCAACACCACAGTTCAAAAGCATCAATTCTTTGGTGCTTACAGAGTAATAATAAATTACAGCTCCTACTGCCATTGCTAGCATGCTGTTTCTGAGACTTCCTCTGAGACTTCCCATGAATTATCTCATTGAATCCTCATATGAGCAGCACTTGTGAATAGTTACTGCTACTGTCATTCTCAAGGTATTTAAAGAAGACAGGCCTGCAGAACAGAGAGCTAGTGACTTGTCCAAAGGCTAATTCATTGACAGGGCTTCATGCCCAGGCAGTTAGACACCAAAAACTCAGACCATTATATATTCTCTCTCACCTAAACATTAAAGCACTGATATCATGGCTTATTGTAGGAAAACCAAACCACAGAAAAGGAAGATGGCTTGATAAGAAACCTTTTGGAGTCTCCCGGATCTTTGGCACTAGTCTTATAATCAAAAGGTGACTCATAGATAATTGGCTTTCCCCAGAACAGCTGGATTTTCCTCTTGGCTGAGCCATCCAGCCTCACGTTTGATCCTGTGCCAGCCAGACCCTGGCTGGGCTCGGAGCAGACACAGGGGTCCAGGTTAGAGCCCTGGGGTCAGTTTTTGGACAGCAGCTGATCCCGGCTATCTGCACATTTCTCTCTGTTGTGTCCAATTTGTTGTTATAAACCTTTCAAAATTATAGTGGCAGCCACGAGAAAGGTGAAAAAAAAATCCTGTACATGGGTCACAGGATCCATTTTTCAAGATTCACTTCCTTTCTGTGTTTGGCTTCATTATAAAGTGTTCAGGTAACACCCAGGATGAGCGACTGAAGGTTCCCTCAGGAGGTGAGGCTTGGACAGGGTGAGCACTGATGGGCCCGCCTGGGCACTGTTTAGAAACTTGGCTGCAATAGAGGCAGAAGGAGGCTTCATGGTGTGATGAGAAATGGTGAAAAGTAAAGTTACTTCTCCATCTCTTAGTATTGTCAGAAAGTATATCTTTATCATTTTCTAGGATAGATATTGTAAGAAAGTCGACCTCTCTCTCCCTTCCTCTCCTCTTTCCTCCTCTCCCGTCTTTCTAACAGCTTCATCGAGATATGAATCACCTGCCATACAATTCGCCCATTTAAACAGCAATTTATTGGTTCTTGGTTTATTAACAGAGTTGGGCAACCATCACCATCTAATTTTAGAATATTTTTGCCACCTCCCCCAGCAAAAAGTAACCCATTAGTAGTCACTCCCTATACCCCACCCCTTAGCCCTTGTCAACTACTATTTTACTTTCAGTTTCTATGAATCTGCCTTTTCTGGGCACTTCATTTAACAGAATTACACAACATGTGGCATTTGTGTCTGTCTATTTTTCACTGAGCATCTTCTCAAGGTTCAAGCGTTTTGCAGTATGTATCAATATTCGATTCATTTTTATAGCTGAGTAATATTCTGTTATGTGGACATACTCCGTTTTGTCTGTCTATTCATCAAGTGATGGACGTTTGAGTCATCGCCACTGTTTGGCTACTATGAGTAATGTCACTATCAACATTTGCACACAGGTTTCTATGTGGATGTGTGGTTTCACTTCTCTTGGGTGTTGCACCTAAGATTAGAATTGCTTGGTCACATGGTAACCCTAGGTTTAACATTTTGAGGAACTTCCAAACAGTTTTCCCAAGTAATGGCACCATTTTGCACTCTCATTCTTTTTTTTTTTTTTAGATTTTAAAAAAATATTTATTTCTATTTATTTAGCACTCGGTCTTAGTTTCAGCATGTGGAATCTAGTTCCCTAACTAGGGATCAAACATGGGTCCCCACATTAGGAGTGCAGAGTCTTAGCCATTGGACCAACAGGGAAGTCCCTGTTCTCTCATCCTTAAATCAGACCCAGCACCCCTACTCATAAGTAGTGAGCTGCTGGCCAGCTCAAGGCCATAGATGGGCCGTGACCTTGACTGTTCCTTCAGTTGCAGGAGTGGAGTGTCTCCACTGCTTTGGGAAAGTGCCATACATGTGCTTGGTGGTATGCTGCCAATCTAAGCTTCAGTTCTCTGGAAAGCAGTGATTTTTCTAAAATAAAATCTCTCCTGCTCTCATCTTCCCTGCTTCACCCTCTCTGGCCCATCACCTGCCAGGAGGGGCTGCAAGGACGTTTCTGAGCACAGGGAACGCCCATCCAGACCCCAAGGAGTGATGTGGAGGGCTGCTGGTTTTTCACACTGGTGTGTCCATCGCTTCAGCCCACCTTTGGTAATATTATTTAAATGCTTTGGTAACACGCATTTAAAACAGCTTCCAACAGAAAAAAAATTCTGAGGCTTTCCTAGATGCTGATGAGGTTCTTCCCACAATCCAGGAGGGGGAAAATGTGTCCTGTTCCCTGCAGAGCAAGGCCGCAGAAGTCTAGAAGGTACTCAGGACATGCTAGCTGCCGGCTGCAGAGCTCTGGACACCCCCTGCCAAACAAGGCTCCCTGGTGGGCCTGAGCTCCCAGGCAGGAGCTGGCCTCTACAGCTAAGTGGCTTCTTCAGAATCCGCCTTCGGGGAGGAAAGCCGCCAGTAGGAAGCTTTGCTTTGTGGATTTTAATGGAGCTGAGGATGTAAAATGGCAAAGGGGACAATTAGAGCTGCAGATGCCCCCCCCCCCC
>SJXQ01003469.1:251619-266545 GCA_006408695.1 Aepyceros melampus
TAGGGGAAAAGAGAAACGGTAGAAAGAGAACATGGATGAAGCCTGCAATCTTCTGTCTATAGTTTACCTTACTTAATGTTTTGGTGTTTTTACTTCTAGATTATTTTCTGTGAAAAAAGCCACGTGCGATTAAATATGGGGTCATCTGCGTGCAGTGTTTTGAAACATGCACTTCCACTTTTGAGGTTGTGAACAGCTTTCCATGTCCCTGGGTATTCTAGAGTGCCATTTGGATGGCCGCATTGTCCTCTGGGCCAGGCTCTGCGTCTTGTGCCTGTGTGGCTTAGCCTGCAACATTCTCACAGGAGTTTGTGTAGTGTTTTCTCCATCTTGTACTGGGGGAACTGAGGTTATGAGCCATTTGATTATATACCTAAACACTGAGCCAGCGGGACTTGTGGGAATAATAACGATTTCTGCCCCCATCATCCTGGGAATATGATCGCCGAGGCCAGCCTTCCCTGCACTCAGACAGCGAGCAAGTCCCGGGGCTTTTCTGGTCAATTTTAGGTAGTTACAGTTGTGTGTGTATGTATACTCAGTCATGTCTGACTCTTTGTGACCCCCATGGACTGTAGTCTGCCAGGCTCCTCTGTCCATGGGATTCTCCAGCAAGAAGACTGGAGTGGGGTGCTATTTCCTCCTCCAGAGGATCTTCCCCACCCAGAGAACAAACCCGCATCTCTTGAGTCTCCTGCATTGGCAGGCGGATTCTTTACCAACTGCACCAAGTGGGTCATTGCAAATCCACAAAGCATGCTTTTAATTCTATAAAATGTCCAATTTCATTTCAGGTAATAATCAAAACTCAAATTCCATTTTCATCCAAATTTCAGAGTTTATTCCTTCCTTGCTCTGCATCCCCCGACTCCACTCCTCCACCGAAACCTGTAACTGGTGAAGGAGGGTTGGGAGCCTCCTCACTCCTTCTAAGTCACCATACCCTCCAGTGACTGAGCATCTATTTAGCTTATTAGTATTTGGCTTTGGGGGAAAAAAAAGCCTGTTCATTTCTTATTCTTGTTTAGCTATGTTTCCAGTCCTTCTGGAATGGGGGCCAAGGTGGGGAGGGACATTGGGACAATAGGCGTGTGTCAGAGGATAACTCCTGCCCTGTGTGCCTGACAGTTCTTCTCGTGGGTCCAATTCTTTAGAGATCCCTGTCCCTCTCTGCTCGGGACTGCATCCCATAATTCAGGGACACACCCTCGATGGACGTGAGTTTGAGTGAACTCCGGGAGATGGTGATGGATATGGAGGCTTGGGGTGCTGTGATTCATGGGGTTGCAAAGAGTCGGACACTACTGAGCGACTGAACTGAACTGAACTGAACCCTCCAACTCTGCAGCCCGAGTTGAGTTTGCCCCTAGAGATGGTCCTATGGCAAAGACCTCTGATAAGAGCTCAAGCTGTCTGGCCAGCACCTTCCCTCTCGGTCGCCCAGTCACTGGCTGGCCTGTTGATGTCATCAGCATCCTTGGGTGGGAACCACACACCACTGCACCGTGTCCACTAGCTGTGGGGACTCACTTGAGAACCTGAGGCTCCCAGACCATTGTCTTGTAACTTAAAGGATGAGGCACCCCTGCTCCTCCTCCTGGGGCTGGAGTGGCATGCGCTCCAGAACACATCAACAGTTCTCATTGAGGAAGTTTCCAGAAAAATCCCCTTCTCTCCATTCTTCTGATGCTTTTGTGTCTTCATTGTGACTGAGGGGTTTAAAAGTCACTTAACCAGTGCTTGCTCACCTGCTTTCACATTTTTACAAGCACAGCTCCGTTGGAACGCAGCAGCCTTTGTCTTCCTGCCTCACGCATCCTTTGTGACATCCACTCCCCCAGGCCGAGCAGCTGGCAGGTTAGGCGCTGGGACACAGGGATGCCAGACCTGGGAGCCAGTACTGCTGCGTATAGCTAGGTCCCTAATGTCCTCTCTAAATGTCTGTCATTATAAACAAGGCCACCTTGTCCATCCTTATTATTTCTGAGTACATTTGGGCTTCCCTGGTTGCTCAGAGGTTAAAGCGTCTGCCTCCAATGCGGGAGACCCAGGTTCAATCCCTGGGTTGGAAAGATCCCCTGGAGAAGGAAATGGCAACCACTCCAGTATTCTTGCCTGGAGAATCCCATGGATGGAGAAGCCTAGTACGTTACAGTCCACGGGGTGGCAAAGAGTCGGACACGACTGAACGACTTCACCTTCACCTTCACCTTCATCATGATTTTATTTCCATAAATTCCTAGCAATGATTCTCTAGGTCAAAGGTATACTATTTCTTTGAACAAAGAGCAAACTGATGTAGGATCTGAGAAAGCAAGCTTGCGATTCCCTACTTTAAAAGATGATTTCTCCTTGCAGTGTGTAAACTGCCAGCATGAGGGACTCACTCTTTTATTGTAAGGTGTAGATTTAAAAATTTTTTTCTTTCACATTATGGTTTATCACAGGATATTCAGTATAGATCCCTGTGCTATACAGCAGGACCTTGTTGTTTATCCATTCTCCACATAATTGTTTGTTATCTGCTAATCCCAAACTCCTACCTCATCCCTCCCCCAACCCTTCCCTCTCGTCTGTTCTCTGTGCATGTGAGTCTGTTTCTGTTTCATCAGTTCAGTTCAGTTCAGTCGCTCAGTCGTGTCTGACTCTTTGCGACCCCATGAATCGCAGCACCCCAGGCCTCCCTGTCCATCACCAACTCCCGGAGTTCACTCAAACTCACGTCCATCGAGTCAGTGATGCCATCCAGCCATCTCATCCTCGGTCGTCCCCTTTTCCTCCTGCCTCCAATCCCTCCCATCATCAGAGTCTTTTCCAATGAGTCAACTCTTCGCATGAGGTGGCCAAAGTACTGGAGTTTCAGCTTTAGCATCATTCCTTCCAAAGAACATCCAGGACCCATCTCCTTTAGAATGGATTGGTTGGATCTCCTTGCAGTCCAAGGGACTCTCAAGAGTCTTCTCCAACACCACAGTTCAAAAGCATCAGTTCTTCGGTGCTCAGCTTTCTTCACAGTTCAACTCTCACATCCATACATGACCACTGGAAAAACCATAGCCTTGACTAGATGGACCTTTGTTGGCAAAGTAATGTCTGCTTTTCAATATGCCATCTAGGTTGTCATAACTTTTCTTCCAAGGAGTAAGTGTCTTTTAGTTACAATAAACTGTGGAAAATTCTGAAAGAGATGGGAATACCAGACCACCTGACCTGCCTCTTGAGAAACCTATATGCAGGTCAGGAAGCAACAGTTAGAACTGGACATGGAACAACAGACTGGTTCCAAATAGGAAAAGGAGTACATCAAAGCTGTATATTGTCACCCTGCTTATTTAACTTATGTGCAGAATACATCATGTGAAATGCTGGGCTGGATGAAGCACAAGCTGGAATCAAGATTGCCAGGAGAAATATCAATAACCTTAGATATGCAGATGACACCACCCTTACGGCAGAATTGAAGAGGAACTGAAGAGCCTCTTGATGAAAGTGAAAGAGGAGAGTGAAAAGCTGGCTTAAAACTCAACATTCAGAAAACAAAGATCATGGTATCTGATACCATCACTTCATGGCAAATAGATGGGGAAATAGTGGAAACAGTGTCAGACTTTATTTTTTAGGGCTCCAAAATCACTGCAGATGGTGATTGCAGCCATGAAATTAAGACGTTTACTCCTTGGAAGGTAGGTTCATTTTTACCATGTTTTCAATTCCACATATAGGTGATGTCATATGTTATCTGTCTTTCTCTGACTTTACTAACAAAGGTCCATCTAGTCAAAGCTCAGAGAAGACAATGGCACCCCACTCCAGTACTCTTGCCTGGCAAATCCCATGGATGGAGGAGCCTGGTGGGCTGCAGTCCATGGGGTCGCTGAGAGTTGGACATGACTCAGTGACTTCACTTTCACTTTTCACTTTCATGCATTGGAGAAGGAAATGGCAACCCACTCCAGTGTGCTTGCCTGCAGAATCCCAGGGACGGTAGAGCCTGGTGAGCTGCCGTCTATGGGATTGCACAGAGTCGGACACGACTGAAGTGACTTAGCAGCAGTCAAAGCTGTGGTTTTTCCAGTAGTCATGTATGGATGTGAGTTGGACTATAAAGAAAGCTAAGTGCCAAAGAATTTATGCTTTTGAATATGGTGTTGGAGAAGACTCTTGAGAGTTCCTTGGACAGCAAGGAGATCAAACCAGTTAATCCTAAAAGAAATCAGTCCTGAATATTCATTGGAAGGACTGATGCTGAAGCTGAAGCTCCAATACTTTGACCACCTAATGTGAAGAGCCGACTCATTGGAAAAGATGCAGATGCTGAGAAAGACTGAAGGCAGAAGGAGAAGAGGGCAACGGAGGATGAGATGGTTGGATGGCATCACCAACTTGATGGACATGAGTTTGAGCAAGCTCAGGGAGTTGGTGATGGACAGGGAAGCCCAGCATGCTGCATTCCATGGGGTCACAAAGAGTTAGACACGACTGAGCCACTGAACTGATCTATCTTTCTCTGCCTGACTTACTTTGCTTAGTATGACAGTCTCTTGAGTCCATCCACATAGCTGCATATGGCATTATTTTATTCTTTTTTATGGCTGACTAATATTCTGTTGTATAAATGTACCACAGTGAGATGTAGATTCTTAAGCAGAAAATCAGGTCTGCAAATAGCCAGCAGCCTTCCGTTTGCCCATTAGCCTCTAACTCAGCTGAATCTCTGCTTGGAGCCTCCATTCCACCTGCTGGGAGGACAAAGAACCTGCACCAACTCCATGCACATTTAGCCATTTAACGTTTAAATGGAGCCCATTTGGAAATGTTCCATCCTCATTTTTCAGAGATTCAGCCTACCTTCAGCCATCCCCCTTTTGGTACCCAGGCTCCCAAGCAGCCCTCAGGGCTCAAGGTGGGGGCCCTCTTCACAGCCGCAAGATCTCTTCGGATCAGGCCTCAAGCTGGCTGGAACACGAGCTCTCTCTCTCTGCCCTCTCTCATGTTTTATCTCTGACAGTTCCTCCCCCACCATCCTGGGCTTTGGGAAGCTCCTGGATGGCCTCATCCTCTTTCCTGCCCTGGTGCCAGCCTCAACCACTCCACCTTCTTAGCCCAGGGGGCTGGGCGACCCTGTGAGGCACAGGCCTGCCTACCCCTGTGCTCCCCAGAACCCGTGGGGATGAGTCCCGCTCAGTCCCTCGGCTTTATGGCCCTGCCCAGGGGGAGGAGAGACTGGGCTGCGTTTCTCTCCCTCTGTCCCTCCAATTTACCTTCTCTGAGACAGCAGACTCTGCCATCACCACGTGTTCTTCTGAAATCTGTTGTTTGAAACATCAACTCTGATTTTGGGGAACTCAAAAGTCAGGCTTTTGTGAGACTCAAAAGCCTCTCAACCTACTCTCTGCCTGGAAATGAAAGGCATGTCTGTCCAACGGCTGGTGTCCCTGGCTGCTGCCTGAGGGGTCGGGAGGGCCAGGAGTCAACGGGGACTTGGCAGGAATGAATCGCATCTGTTAATATAAAACATGCCGACTACGATGATGACAGTGATGTGCACTTGGCCTGCAGACCCAGCAGGCCTCGCGGGGCTGGCTGCTCCCTCTGGCCCCCAGAGTAATGATAAAAACACAACACCATTTGTTCCGAAGTCATTTTATGTCAATAGACGTCGGTACTAGAAAGTATCAGAGGTCTAACTTTTAGTCTTATGTGAGCGCTTTTGGATGGTACATCTTGTTAATCAATCCTGGTTGATAAAAAAGTAGGATGTGCTCTCTTGAAGATGTGAAAGGCTATGGAAAAAAAAAAAAAAAAACAGACTAAGGACCTAGAGAGGTTTTACATTCAATTTGAGCTCAGGTGGATTAAAAGTCTTCCACGTTTTAGTGATTTTTCATAAAGCCTTCCGAGTTTATTCATCATTATTTACACACTCACTGAATCTGAGGGGAAAATGGCATTTGTGTTCACAGAGGCAAAGGATTAAATGAGCCTTGGAAACTGAAGTGCCTGTGTCTGGAGGCCTGGCTCTGGTGGCCTGGGGATGGAGCGGGGGTGAGGGGGGCTGGTCTGCCATCCCCAACCATGTGCTGTCCTTCCCCCACCCCACACCCCGTCAGCAGCTTGGAGTCCTCAGACCTCAGGCTGCTGCTGTTTTCTAGGGTTGACCCTCTTTCAGGAAGAATAAAAACCTTACTCCGTATGTTGCCCCAAGACCACTAAGTGTAGTCAGGATTACTGATGTCATGATCTCCATAGAAACCAACTTAACAGGCAAGAAGAAAACAGAAAGCATGCCTGAGAAACAGGAAAATAAAAGAATAAATAAGGTATGGTAGAAGCGTAGGAGCCATAAAGGTTTTTTATGGCGGTCTTGTTGCAGATATCAAACATGTCTCAGCCTGCCATCCAGGCGCTGTGGACCCAAGGTGGCAACCGAGAATTGCACGCCACCCCCTTGTCCTGCCTGGCACTCTTCAATCGTGTCCCAGGTTCTGTTTGTTTTGTTTTAAAGTATAGTTCAGTGCATTGAAATGATCGCCATGGCAGTTGTTATAATTGAGGGTTTTATGGTAGTTTTTGTATTTAACCAAAAGGTGCCAGGCTCAGGCAACACTTTCTGGTCACCATAGTGAAGCTCTGCTGGCCGAAAGCACTTCGATATCACCTTGGGGTGGTGCCTCCGTAAAACCCGAGGTGATGGCTGATTTTAAAAAGTGAGCCGGGTATTATTATCTTTCACAAGTGACAATTTGTGAGCAGGTCACAGAGATGGTCTGAGAGTGTCCCACGGAATTATGTACTGTTGACAACCTGGTTCTAAACAACTTCCTTCCCCACCCACTGGTCACTCTGGGTTGGTAGGTCGGAGGCTACAGACAGACACACAGACAAATACACACCCCCGGTGATCTGACTCACCCCAAAGGCGGGAGCAAGTGTCAGAGATGGAGTTTGGGTGGCTGGGCTTGAACCTGCCCCGGTCCTTGGCGCTCCACCTCCTTGTCTCCTCAGGTGGAGGTGCCTTACTGCTGGTGGGGGTGTCCCCACCGCCTCCCCTATCACTATGTCCTGCTCCCTGAGGGCTCTCTGTTCTGCGGCTTGCTGCCTGGAGCCCCAGAGCCCTTGGCTGTGCTCAGGGCAGCCACGCTGAGACCCAGTTCCCTGGAGCTCCAGGAGAGATGGCCTGGCTTCTCTTCCAGCTGGCCTTCCCTCTAGGACTTGCCCCCACTGGAGAGCAGATGGGGAATACCTCCTGCTAAGCCCAGATTCCAAAAGAATCTCCAGGCCCTGAGTAATCAAATACATCTTTGTGTGTGTGTGTATGTGTGTATTCTGCATTATTTATGGGTTTATTTCAACTTTAGAGAAATGTATATACATAGGACAAAAACAGGAAATATATACAAACAAAACTAGTTGTGTTTAGTGCTAGTGGTAGAGAGGATGAAAATTTTTTTTCTGAATATTATTGTCTTTGCAAAAGAAAACTTAAAGCCCTGTGTAATTGAATGAGACTGTTCAATTAGTCTCATTTTATTTCTTTTGAAAACAAAAAATATGCTAAAAGTAAGAACAACCAAGTAAAGTCAGGAGAAATGTGATAATAGTTAACATGTGTCACACATTATGTATGAAAGGCACTGTTCCATATTCCTTGTAAGAATTAGTACATTAATCCCTACACGCACCCATGATCTAGAAACTCTTCTTATTGGTGAAGCATATAGTTCACTTTCAAACTCGCTGATTCTGCTTATGAACCAACTGATCCCTCTGCCATCCCCTACCTGTCTGTCTCTCTCACACACACACAAACACATGCTACAATCACCATCCCTAGAGAAGTACGCAAATTCCAAGCATGTCTACACCCCGTCAACTCCAGCAGCACAGTGGGTGACTGCAGCTTGATTCTGAGTTCTGTTCTTCACCCGCTTCCCCTGTCCAGGTTCTCCCCAGGAGCCACACAGACCCTGAGCCCACTTCTGTACCCACCACATCACCTTTCCTGGTGCTGTGTTTTTGTCCTGAATCTGATGCACACCACAATGTGGACACGCCTTTCCTGGAGTCAGCCCTGCCCCTTCGTGGACAGGATCCTACGCACGCCTTATCTGATGGGCCAGAGCGGTGGTGTGAGGGTGCGGAAGGTTTCCCTTCTTCCTTTTCACCCACCAGATTGCAGCCTGGCCCTGAGCTTGCCCTTGGCCCCGTGAGAACCAGCCTTTCCATGGGACACACTCCTGATGACACAGCACTGATGCCTTGACTTCTAGTTCATGGTTATTTTATAAGAATTTCATGCAAGAAGTTCATCAGATACAATGGAAATGTTACCAATTATGTTCTTAAAACACACCCTTCATTTCTTTGCAATCTTCCACAGCTTGCTCAAAGCAGAACTAGAGCTATGTGGGATTGCAATTCCCCTTCAAACGATTATTTCTGTTTTAAAAAGGGGCAGGGGAAATCCATGGACTCAGATAAGAGTTCAGGATTTCATGTGCCCAAATGTTTGGAAAAGGTTAAATATTTTACCTGGATGGCAGTTGGCCTCCCCTGAACTTCCTCGGAGGGTGTTGTTATCTGGGCAAGAAAAGAATGACAAAGTTGCTGCTATTTTGAAGGCTCTATTTAACAGATGTGTATAGAAATCTATGTATTATTAAATAATTCTTTATAATATGCTCAAGAATAAGCGATTGGTAAGCCTGTTTACGTTCTCACCATCTGGGAGCATTCTGTCACCCATCTGTTTCATGTAATTATGTAATTATCAATATAAGGAAAGAATAGGTGATATAATTAACAAGAAAAACTGATCCTCGCTGAAGAGGAAAAATGACACGCATCTGTTGGATTCCTTTTTGTTTCTCTTTCTTTATTGTTAGCTGTTTTTTCCCTTTATTTCACAGTTGTATTCAGGCTGTCAGCCTGTGTCACACCCTCAGGAGAGCTGTTTCTGTCATGCTACACACTGCCTCACACACACACGTGTACATGCACACATATGCACGTACACACACGTGTGCAGAGGCAGAGCAATTAGTCAGGTCCTAGAGGCACTGATACCACTTTGAAAGGAAAGAGCAAGGCCGTGTTGGCCTTGACCCTCCATCCTCTGCCTCTGGGAGAGCCCGGAGGGTTCTTTCCAGAACACATCCTGTAAGAGTCAGAACTCTGGGAAATATTTACATTAACAACTGACAGATGGAAGGACAGGTGAGCATGTGGTGTTCGCACAGGTTACTGCATAGGATTCCACGCGAGAAGAACCCCTGACTTGGTGCTTTCATCTAAATGTCAAGATTCAAGCAATACATATTACATCATAGTAGGATAGCAGTCCCGAGGGGCTGGGGTTCGTGTCCATAGGCTCGAACTGCAGAGGTTCCATTGTGCAGTGGAGACCCGCAGGTGTGTGGATGGACGTGGACAGCTTCCTCATACACGCAGTCACCTCTCCTGACATGTAGGAGAGCAGTGGACGGCGAGCGGTCCCCTGCCCCCCTCCCCCTCTGTCTGCCCAGGCCGGGCTCTGAAGTCCTCCAAAGGGCGGCTGGTTCTCCCAGGCAGTCGACGGAACCATCCTCAATGACTCATCTTGACAAAACCTGGGATTTTGATCCTAAGCCACACAGAGGGGCAGCTCCAGGAGCCACTGAGGTGACAGTCAGCCTGGGGATGAAGATGTAAAAATCCTGGTCCTTCCACTGATCCAGTGATGGGGCAGGGCTCCTCGGGGGCCTCCTGACTCTTTGCAGCCCATCATCTCCCCTAGAGGGATGAGCCTTCCAGAGAACCCTCCGTCCACCCGCAAGCCCCCCTGGACATTCCCCCTCTGCCTGGGCAGGCACTGTGCCTGGAGGGGCAGGGGAGAGTGAAGGACAAATCTGAGGGTCTGAGACCCTAAAACTCAACAGCTCTCACCAGAGAGTTAAACCTGACTCACAAACTGAGCTAGAAATCTCTACTTCCATCATTTTTGACTTCTGCCCCCAATTTTTTTTTTAAATAGCCCTTTCTCTGTTTTCTCCTGATAAGTGTTCCTTTTTACATGTCAAGATGATGATGCTTCAAGAATCCATCTTCCTAGGAGCATCCCATGACAGAGCCTTGGTCCAGGCTGGATTTGCTGCTCTCCATCCCAGCCTGAGGCTTGTGTCAGGGCAGGCATGAGCTCCCCACACTCATCACCTCGTGTCCAGGAAGAAAACAAGTAACTTGTCCCACCTACGTCTCTCTTTGTTCCTTTGAATTCGATGGTAGTCTTTGATGAATCCTCCATAAAGCCAGTCACCATCGCCCAGTCTATCTGTTTTGAATTGTTATTTCCATGGATTTTTTTTTAAAGCTGTGGATACCCTTAGAATAAGCAAAAAGGAGAAAATTATGGGGCACCCTGTGGGGAGAGTATTTTAAAGGGCTAAGTAATGGGGACAAATGTGGCTCGATTCCTCGTGGGATTTGGTTGGTTTTGACTTTATATTTACTTGTTTCCTTAGTGTCAGGGCAGGCATGAGCTCCCCACACTCATCACCTCGTGTCCAGGAAGAAAACAAGTAACTTGTCCCACCTACGTCTCTCTTTGTTCCTTTGAATTCGATGGTAGTCTTTGATGAATCCTCCATAAAGCCAGTCACCATCGCCCAGTCTATCTGTTTTGAATTGTTATTTCCATGGATTTTTTTTTAAAGCTGTGGATACCCTTAGAATAAGCAAAAAGGAGAAAATTATGGGGCACCCTGTGGGGAGAGTATTTTAAAGGGCTAAGTAATGGGGACAAATGTGGCTCGATTCCTCGTGGGATTTGGTTGGTTTTGACTTTATATTTACTTGTTTCCTTAATTCAAAGTTAAAATGATTTAATTGCAACCATAACTGTCCAATCCATTAAGGATTTGAAAGGGAAGAATGCCATCTGAACCTTTCTTTTGTCGTTTCTAGTTTTGAAAAGGTTTTAATAATAATTTCTTTTTCAAGAAAACATTTCAGTTTATATACTTAAGTATTTTTTTTAACAAAAGAGTCTAGACAGATTGTTTCTCAAGAGAAAATTATTATAAAAGAGTTATTTACATGCATATATCATACTCAACTAAAAAATAAAAATTAAGAAAAAAATCCCTGTATTCTATAACAAACTGTATTAAAAATCATGAAAGCTTAGACTAAATGGTTTTCATTTAACCCGCCAAAGTGGCATTAATTTTTCAAGGGGTAACTGTTGCTTAAGATGCTATTGTGCCTGAGTGATAAATGTTTCATGATTTGGTAGTACATGCATGGCTTACAATCCATTATTTATTGCACCTTCCCTTGCCTGGCAAAGGTGATGATTTTATAGCCCCAGCAGTCATGCAAACACATTTATACAAACCGACGGCGGATAATAAATTTCCTTACTGTAAATGTCAGTGGGTTTCATGTGTTGCTGCCATTACATCTGTTTGGAAGCTGAATGCTCCACAGTTATGGGAGCCGCCAGATGGTGTCATTAACACGAACGCCGGGGCTGTTTACCGCTGACATGCACGTAACAGATGAAAAGTTCTGGGCCTGTCTCTGCACTGAAGCGTGATGTGAGCCATACACAGGTGTAATGACAGCGGCATCCCTTGGCCTCTGCCCTCTACCCCACCAAGAGCGATTTTAGCTGTTGTGGTGGTGGTTGTTATAGTTTGTGTCTGAATACACAGCAGAGTGAGCAAAAGGGGACATTTTCCCCCGGACTCCTGCTTGATTTGATCTGTGGAGCCTCAAACGTGCTGCCAGGGACACCTGCCTTCCCAAGGGTGGTTCCCACAGGAGTGGCAAGCCAGCTTCCCTTCTAAGCCCTCCAGGCCTGGCCTGGCCTTTTGTGCTAATTAATTACAGCAGGATTGTTATTACTGTGCGTCTGTGTATGTGTGTTGTAATCAGATATTTTGAATACTTACTATCTTACTATGATGGACAAATTTCCATCGAGAGCATGGAATTAGTGTCTCTCAAAAGTGCTGTCAAAATCATCAGGCATGGATTCAAAGAATGAGGAGAAACAAAGAAGTAGAAATCTCCTGCACCAGTGTCTTCTATGCACTGAGCTCTTCTTTTCACAGAAATGAACAGCAAACATTGTTGCTTTCCCTGATCGGATGTGAAATGTCTGCATGACTGACCTTAGCCTCCGTGTTTCATTAACGTGTTCCCATCTTTGTTCAGCACCGGCCATTCCCATTAATGGTGGCCCAGCTCCCCTGCTGTTGCAGTTTCTGCTACACTCTCTACCCAAATCTCTCTTAATTTCAATTTTAAAATAAGCTGGGTTTGAGATTTCCCTGGTGATTCAGTGATTAGGACTCCACACTTCCACTGCCAAGGGTGCAGGTTCAATCCCTGATCGGGGAACTAAGATTCCACATGCCTCATAGTGTGGTCAAAAAAAAAAAAAGAATTTGTTTTATTCCCCACTGTACATCCTTCCCTGAACCAAAAACCTGGCCCATAGATTCTGATCAAGGTCCTTTGAACTTTATTTTTAGCCTTAGCGTTCTCCATAGCAATTTTCAGAAAGGCTTATTTTTTCACAACAGCCCTTGTGTGTTGCTCTCAGAGGTTGAGTGAACCTTTCATTTCAGTGCACAGAAATGTCAAGTCGTGCAAAAGAATACACACCATTGTCTGCAAAAAAAAAAAAAAAGAATTTGTTTTATTCCCCACTGTACATCCTTCCCTGGAACCAAAAACCTGGCCCATAGATTCTGATCAAGGTCCTTTGAACTTTATTTTTAGCCTTAGCGTTCTCCATAGCAATTTTCAGAAAGGCTTATTTTTTCACAACAGCCCTTGTGTGTTGCTCTCAGAGGTTGAGTGAACCTTTCATTTCAGTGCACAGAAATGTCAAGTCGTGCAAAAGAATACACACCATTGTCTGCATCGAGATGAAAGAGAATGTTCTTAATTTCTTCAGAGCAGCTCTGGGATACTGTCGAATGTCAGTGGGAGTACAGAGCCTGATTGAAAGGCTACATGTGTGCATGAAGGCACACCTCAAATATGCACAGCAGAGCCCTAAGTTTTAGCTTGCTTTCAGGAGTGTGTGAAAAGACCCAGGAGTGAAAATAAAGAAATGGCGGGGACACAGCTAGATTGAAAAGTTGTATCTGTAGAACAGCCCTCGCTTGGACAAGAGTTCTCAGGAAAATGAGTGCTTTTCCCACTGCTGTCATTTTCCTGGCAAGTGAACCGGAGACCTGAACCAGCAGTGCAAATAGCCAGGGACCCGACCTGAGCAAATAGCTTGTTCCCGGGGAAACAGAAATTTCCCCTTGTGCTCTGTGCCCAGAGATGCCCGAAGGCTCTCCTGACCCTGCTTCTCCCTGTGTGTCCCCTCTGTCTGCCTCCCTTGTCTGCTCTCCCTTCTCAGGACATCATCTGCAAACGCACGTGTAGAGCCTAATCTGTTCTTCAGTGGGATACCTCACTCTTCCAGACTTGCGCTGGCTCCCCCTGCCATCCCATCTGGAAAGTTGTTTTTTCTCTTGCCTATCACCTGGGAAAGATCCTTCTAAATTGAGCTCAGCTGTCATTTCCTCGAAGAAGACCATCCTGACTTCCCCCCTATCATGAGTTCAATGAATGCTTGTTTTAATCCTCTCAATCTTGGACTGGTTTGTTACACAGCCATAGCTTCCTGGTACACTGCCTTTAATCACACAGGCTGCGTTTTCTTAGTTTATCATGTCTCCTGACTTAATGAGAATTCCTTCATGACAGGAGCCGTGCCTCATTCTTACCCCAGCACTGGGGCCAGTGCTTGCCACACAGGAGATGCTCAATATGTGTCTGCTGGATCGAAATTGTTGACTTAAGGCCTATATCAAATTTTTGATGGGAGATTTCAGGCATCAGGATTCTGGATGGATTATCCTGCTATCCCCAAAATCACTCCACAAATCCAACTGCCTTCTCCACCAACAAGTGAGACTTGCCTTGTTGCTAGAACATTGATTTAATAGAAACAGTTTTTCCCAGAGTTGCTTCTCTCACTGGGGAAATTGCTCTATGTCATAGAAACTCTTTGCTGAATATTTGTAAGTTGCTTCTACGAGAATAAGGGTAGATTGCTTCTGGGATATTAAATGCAAATGTTTTTAAACGTATGGCTAAATATAAACTTGCCATGCATCCTGATAAAGCACATGTCCCAGATATGGGATAGGAATGGAAGGATGGCCTGAAGTCCTCTTTCTTTAATCAAATAATGTTCAGACAGATGATACCTGACACATTTTCTATAAATAATTTTTTAGGAAGTGCAAACAAATAACTATACAACTTTTTCATTTAACAAAATTCTCAAGAGAATAAACTTCAGTTCAGTTGCTCAGTCGTGTCCAACTCTTTGCAACCCCATGAACTGCAGCACACCAGGCCTCCCTGTCCTTCACCAACTCCCAGAATTCACTCAAACTCACATCCATCAAGTCAGTGATGCCATCCAGCCATCTCATCCTCTGTTGTCCCCTTCTCCTCCTGCCTCCAATCCCTCCCAGCATCAGAGTCTTTTCCAATGAGTCAGCTCTTCGCATGAGGTGGCCAAAGTACTGGAGTTTAAGCTTTAGCATCATTCCTTCCAAAGAACATCCAGGACCCATCTCCTTTAGAATGGACTGTTTGGATCTCCTTGCAGTCAGTCCAAGGGACTCTCAACAGTCTTCTCCAACACCACAGTTCAAAAGCATCAATTCTTCAGCACTCAGCTTTCTTCACAGTCCAACTCTCAGATCCATACATGACCACAGGAAAAACCACAGCCTTGACTAGATGGACCTTTGTTGGCAAAGTAATGTCTCTGCTTTTGAATATGCTATCTAGGTTGGTCATAACTTTTCTTCCAAGGAGTAAGCGTCTTTTAATTTCATGGCTGCAGTCACCATCTGCAGTGATT
>SJXQ01003470.1:0-13110 GCA_006408695.1 Aepyceros melampus
TTCCCTTGACATGCTGCAGCGGAAAAGGACTTCAACGCGCCTGCAAGGGACAACCTCCTGGTGTCTCTCAAGTTGCGAGAAGTCGTTCTCGAGTTATGACGGGGACCTAAGGGAACTGCTCGTGTGGCCTCAGGAGAGGCCAGGCTCCTTGCACATGGCGAGAGACCTCTCGGTTTTCCTCTCCAGTCAGTGGCGGGTCCTAAATCCTTGTCTGGAGCTGTGGCCGGACCGTGAGGATTCCTCAAAAGTGCTGACATGGAACTTGGATCCCTCCAGAGTGTCCACAGGGGAGTCAGGCCTCGTCTCGAGCAGAAACATCACGTCCGCTCTCCTCCTGAGCTGTAGCAGCACTGTCAGTCTTCCTGTCACGTTGACACAGGGATCTGTGGATTTCCGTCGAGGTGCCACCAGAGCTGTCCCACGTGCCACCATGGGGTGAGTCGATCCTCGAGGTGACAGTACAGGCACTTAAAGAAAATCAGGTTAATCTGGAGTGGATTGAGACTTATGGGTACTTGTGGCCTGATGGCATGATCCCTGGAGTTCCTCTCCACTCTCCTTTGCAGAGCACCTCCTCCTAAGATGAGACGGGAACACCAGGAATCCCTTCCCGACGAAGCAGGGAAAGGAACCCTCATCTCGAGCTGAGGAGGGGACAACGGGGCTCCTCTTGAGTTGTGGCTGGACCGTCGGGGTTCCTCTCGAGTGGAGAAGCGTGCTTTGGGGAACATCTTGAGATGCAGCAAGGGAGTGAAGGACCCTTTCGAGGTCCAAGAGAGAAGGTGTGATTTCCCTCGACATGCGGCAGCAGAAAACGGCCTCAATGCACCTGGAAGGGGGAACCTCCTGGTGTTTCTCAAGCTGCAGAAGGTCCTTCTCGAGGTACGACGGGGACTTCTGGGAACCACTCGTGTGGCCTCAGGAGAGGCCAGTCTCTGCGCCAATGGCGAGGGACCTCTCGGGATTCCCCTCCAGTCGGTGGTGGGTCCTAAGTCCTAGGCTGGAGCGACGGCCGGACCCTGAATTTTCCTAGAAAGTACTGACATATGACCTGTTTCACTCCAGAGTGTCCACAGGCGAGTCAGACCTTGTCTCGAGTGGAGACATGCAAGCCTGCTCTCCTCCTGAGCTGTAGCAGCACTGTCAGGCTTCCTGTCTTGTTGACACAGGTATCTGTGTCTATTCCTCGAGGTGCCACCAGGGCTGTCACACGTGCCACCATGGGGTGAGTTGGTTCTCGGGGTGACAGTCGAGGCAGTGCAGGGAAATCAGATTCACCTGGAGTGGACTGAGACTTCTGGGTACTTGTGGCCTGATGGCACAGTCCCTGGAGTTCCTCTGACTCTCCTGTGGAAAGCACCTCCTCCTGAGATGTGACGGGAATGCCGGGAATCCCTTCCTGATGAAGCAGGGAAACAAACCCTCATCTCGAGCTGAGGACAGGACAACGGGGCTTCTCCTGAGTTGTGGCGGGACCTCGGGGTTCCTCTCGAGCCAGGCGCGTGTGTCGGGTATGCTCTTGCATTGCAACAAGGGTTTGAAGGACCCTTTCGAGGTCCAAGAGGGAAGGTGTGATTTCCCTCGACATGCGGCATCGGAAAAGGGCCTCAATGCGCCTGAAAGGGGGAACGTCCTGCTGTTTCTCGAGTTGTGGCAGGTCCTTCTCGAGTTACGACCGGGACCTCAGGGACCCACTCATGGGCCTGAGAGGCCAGTCTTGTTGAGAATGGCAAGGGACCTCTCGGGATTCCTCTCCAGTCGGTGGCCAGTCCTAAGTCCTCGTCTGGAGCTAGGCCTGGCCCTGAGGTTTCCTCGAAAGTGCTGACATGGACTTGGGTACCTCCAGAGTGTCTACAGGGGAGTCAGGCCTCGTCTCGAGCAGAAACATGCACGTCCGCTCTCCTCCTGATCTCTAGCAGCACTGTCAGTCCTCCTGTAGCATTGACAAAGGGATCTGTGGCTTTCCCTCGAGGAGCCACTAGGGCTGTCACATGTGTCACCATGGGGTGAGTCGATCCTAGGCGTGACAGTCGAGGCAGTGCAGGTAAATCAGGTTCATCTGGAGTGGATTGAGACTTCTGGGTACTTCTGGCCTGATGGCTTGATCCCTGGAGTTCCTCTCGACTCTCCTATTGAGAGTACCTACTCGTGAGATGCGACAGGAATGCCGGGAATCCCTTCCCAATGAAGCACGCAAAGGAAGCCTCATCTCGAGCTGAAGAGGGTACAGCGGGGCTCCTCTGGGGTTGTGGCGGGACTCTCGGGGTTCCTCTCGAGTGATGGCGTGTGTATCGGGGAACTTCTTGAGTCGCAGCAAGGGAGTGAAGGACCCTTTCGAGGTCCAAGAGGGAAGGTGTTATTTCCTAGACATGCGGCAGCGGAAAAGGGCCTCAAAACGCCTGAAAGGGTGAACCTCCTAGTGTTTCTCGAGTTGCTCCAGGTCCTTCTCGAGTTACGAAGGGGAACTCACGAATCTGCTCCTGTGGCCTCCGGAGAGGCCATTCTCCATGCGAATGACAAGGGACATCTCGGGATTCCTGTCTAGTCAATGGCGGGTCCTAAGTCCTCATCTGGAGCTGCAGCCGGACCCTGAGGTTTCCTCAAAAGTGTTGACAAAGGACTTGGTTCCCTCCGGAGTGTCCACAGGGGAGTCAGGCCCCGTCTCGAGAGCAGACATGCACGCCCGCTCTCCTCCTGATCTGTAGAAGCACTGTCAGGATTCCTGTCACGTTGATACTGGCATCTGTGGCTTTCCCTCAAGGTGCCACGAGGGCTGTCACAAGTGCCACCATGGGGTGAGTCGATCCTCGGTGTGACATTCAAGGCAGTGCAAGGAAATCAGGTTCATCTGGAGTGGATTGATACTTCTGGGTACTTGCGGTCTGATGGCACGATCCGTGGAGTTCCTCTCGACTCTCCTGTGGAAGGCACCTCCACCTGGAGTTCCTCTCTACATTCCTGTGGAGAGCTCCTCCTCCTGAGATGCGACGGGAACGCCGGAAATCCCTTCCAGACTAAGCAGGGAAATGAGACCTCATCTCGAGCTGAGGAGGGGACAACGGGGCTCCTCTTGATTTGTGGCGGGACCCTCGGGGTTCCTCTTGAGGGGAGGCGCGTGTGTCAGGGAACTTCTTGAGTGGCAGCAAGAGACTGAAGGACCCTTTCGAGGCCGATTCTGGAAGGTGTGATTTCCCTCCACATGCGGCAGCGGAAAAGGGCGTCAGTTCGCCTGGAAGGGAGAACCTCCTGGTGTTTCTCAAGGTGCGGCAGGTCCTTCTCGAGTTACGATGGGGTCCTCAGGGACACGCTCGTGTCGCCTCAGCATAGGCCAGTCTCTGTGTGAATGGCAAGGGACCTCTCGGGATCCCTCTCCAGTCAGTGGCGGTCCTAAGTTCTCATCTGGAGCTGCGGCCGGACACTTAGGTTTCCTCAAAAGTGCTGACATGGGACTAGGGTCCCTCCGGAGTGTCCACAGGGGAGTCAGGCCTCGTCTCCAGTGCAGACATGCACGCCCGCTCTCCTCCTGAGCTGTAGAAGCACTGTCAGGATTCCTGTCGCGTTGACACAGGGATCTGTGGCTTTCCCTCTAGGTGCCACCAGGGCTATCACGCGTGCCACCATGGGGTGAGTCGATCCTCGGGGTGACAGTCGAGGCAGTGCAGGGAAATCAGGTTCATCTGAAGTGGATTGAGACTTCTGGGTACTTGTGGCCTGATGACACGATCCCGGGAGTTCCTCTCGAGTCTCCTGTGGAGAGCACCTCCTCCTGAGATGTGACCAGAATGCCAGGAATCCCTTCCCGACGAAGCAGGGAAAGGAACCCTCATCTCGAGCTGAGGAGAGGACAAGGGGGCTCCTCTTGAGTTGTGGCAGGACCGTCGGGGTTCCTCTCGAGTGGACGCAGGTGTGTCGGGGAACTTCTTGAGTCGCAGCAAGGGAGTGAAGGACCCTTTCAAGGTCCAAGAGGGAAGGTGTGATTTCCCTCGACATGAGGCAGCGGAAAAGGGCCTCAACGTGCCTGGAAGGGAGAACCTCATGGTGTTTCTCGAGTGTGGCAGGTCCTTCTCGAGTTACGACACGGAGCTCAGGGACCTGCTCGTGAAGTCTCAGCAGAGGCCAATCTCCGTGCGAATGCAGAGGGACCTCTCGGGATTCCTGTCCAGTCGGTGGTGGGTCTTAAGTCCTCGCCTGGTGCTGCAGCCGGACCCTGAGTTTTCCTCGAAAGTGCTGACATGGGACTTGGGTCCCTCTGGAGTATCCACAGGGAAGTCAGGCCTCGTTTCGAGTGGAGACATGCACGACCCCTCTCCTGCTGACCTGTAGCAGCACTGTCAGGCTTCCTGTTGCGTTGACACAGGGATCTGTGGCTTTCCCTCGATGTGCCACCTGGGCTGTCACATGTGCCACATGGGGTGAGTGGATCCTCGGGGTGACAGTTGAGGCAGTGCAGGAAAATCAGGTTCATCTGGAGTGGATTGAGACTTCTGGGTACTTGTGGCCTGATGGCACGATCCCTGGAGTTCCTCTCAACTCTCCTGTGGAGAGCACCTCCTCCTGTGGTGCGACGGGAACGCCGGGAATCCCTTCCCGATGAAACAGGTAAAGGAACCCTCATCTCGAGCTGAGGAGGGGACAATGGGGCTCCTCTTGAATTGTGGCAAGATCCTCGGGTCCCTCTCGAGTGGAGGCGCATGTGCCAGGGAAGTTCTTGTCTTGCAGCAAGGGAGTGAGGGACCCTTTCGTGGGCCAAGAGGAAAGGAGTGATTTCCCTCGACATGCGGCAGTGGAAAAGGGCCTCAACACGCCTGGAAGGGAGAGCCTCCTGGAGTTTCTCGAGTTGCGGCAGGTCCTTCTTGAGTTACGACGGGGATCTCAGGGAGCCGCTAGTGTGGCCTGAGGAGTGGCCAGTCTCTGTGCGAATGACGAGGGACCTCTCGGGATTCCTCTCAAGTCGGTGGTGGGTCCTAAATCCTCGTCTCGAGCTGCAGCCGGACCCTGAGGTTTACTCGAAAGTGCTGACATGGGACTTGGGTCCCCCCCGAGTGTCCACAGGGGAGTCAGGCCTCGTCTCGAGTGGAGACAAGCACGCCTGCTCTCCTCCTGAGCTGTAGCAGCACTGTCAGTCTTCCTGTCGCGTTGACACAGGGATCTGTGGCTTTCCCTCGAAGTGCCACCAGGACTGTTACACGTGCCACCATGGGGTGAGTGGATTCTCGTGGTGAAAGTCGAGGGAGTGCAGGGAAATCAGGTTCATCTGGAGTGGATTGAGACTTCTGGGTACTTGTGACCTGATGGCATGATACCTGGATTTCCTCTCGACTCTCCTGTGGAGAGTGTACTTGTGCTGTATTTTCAGCATTCTTTGGCTTTGCCTTTCTTTGGAATTGGGATGAAAACTGACCTTTTCCAGTCCTGTGGCCACTGCTGAACCATGGTGAAAGTCGAGGCAGTGCAGGGAAATCAGGTTCATCTGGAGTGGATTGAGACTTCTGGGTACTTGTGACCTGATGGCATGATCCCTGGATTTCCTCTCAACTCTCCTGTGGAGAGTGTACTTGTGCTGTGTTTTCAGCATTCTTTGGCTTTGCCTTTCTTTGGAATTGGGATGAAAACTGACCTTTTCCAGTCCTGTGGCCACTGCTGAGTTTTCCAAATTTGCTGGCAAATTGAGTGCAGCACTTTCACAGCATCATCTTTCAGGATTTGAAACAGCCCAACGGGAATTCCATCACCTCCACTAGCTTTGTTCGTAGTTATGCTTTCTAAGGCCCACTTGACTTCACATTCCAAGATGTCTGGCTCTAGATTAGTCAACACATCATCATGATTATCTGGGTCATGAAGATCTTTTTTGTAGAGTTCTTCGTGTATTTTCGCCACCTCTTCTTAATATTTTCTGCTTCTGTTAGGTCCAGACCGTTTCTGTCCTTTATCGAGCCCATCTTTGCATGAAATGTTCCCTTGGTATCTCTAATTTTCTTGAAGAGATCTCTAGCCTTTCCCATTCTGTTCTTTTCCTCTATTTCTTTGCATTGACTGCTGAAGAAGGTTTTCTTATCTCTTCTTGCTATTCTTTGGAACTCTGCATTCAGGTGCTTATATCTTTCCTTTTCTCCTCAAAATTCTCCAAGCCAGACTTCAGCCATATGTGAACCGTGAACTCCCTGATGTTCAAGCTGGTTTTAGAAAAGGCAGAGGAACCAGAGATCAGATTGCCAACATCTGCTGGATCATGGAAAAAGCAAGAGAGTTCCAGAAAAACATCTATTTCTCCTTTATTGACTTTGCCAAAGCCTTTGACTGTGTGGATCATAGTATACTGTGGAAAATTCTGAAACAGATGGGAATACCAGACCTCCTGACCTGCCTCTTGAGAAATCTGTATGCAGGTCAGGAAGCAACAGTTAGAACTGGACATAGAACAACAGACTGGTTCCAAATAGGAAAAGGATACGTCAAGGCTGTATATTGTCACCCTGCTTATTTAACTTATGTGCAGAGTACATCATGAGAAATGCTGCACTGGAAGAAATGCAAGCTGGAATCAAGATTGCTGGGAGAAATATCAATAACGTCAGATATGCAGATGACACCACCCTTATGGCAGAAAGTGAGGAGGAACTAAAAAGCCTCTTGTTAAAAGTGAGAGAGGAGAGTGAAAAAGTTGGCTTAAAGCTCAACATTCAGAAAACGAGGATCATGGCATCTGGCCCCATCACTTCATGGGAAATAGATGGGGAAACAGTAGAAACAGTGTCAGACTTTGCTTTTTTTGGGGGGTCCAAAATCACTGCAGATGGTGACTGCAGCCATGAAATTAAAAGGCGCTTACTCCTTGGAAGAAAAGTTATGACCAACCTAGACAGTATATTCAAAAGCAGAGACATTACTTTGCCGACTAAGGTCCGTCTTGACAAGGCTATGGTTTTTCCTGTGGTCATGTATGGATGCGAGAGTTGGTCTGTGAAGAAGGCTGAGTGCTGAAGAATTGATGCTTTTGAACTGTGGTGTTGGAGAAGATTCTTGAGAGTCCCTTGGACTGCAAGGAGATCCAACCAGTCCATTCTGAGGGAGATCAACCCTGGGATTTCTTTGGAAGGAATGATGCTGAAACTGAAGCCCCAGTTCTTTGGCCAACTTAAGCAAAGAGTTGACTCATTGGAAAAGACCCTGATGTTGGGAGGGATTGGGGGCAGGAGGAGAAGGGGACAACCGAGGATGAGATGGCTGGATGGAATCATGGACTCAATGGACGTGAGTCTGAGTAAGCTCCGGGAATTAGTGATGGACAGGGAGGCGTGGTGTACTGCAATACATGGGGTCGCAAAGAGATGGACACGACTGCGCTACTGAACTGAACTGAACTCCAGTGGAGAGCACCTCCTCCTGAGATGCGACAAGAATGCCGGGAATCCCTTCCTGACGAAGCAGGGAAAGGAACCCCCATCTCGAGCTGAGGAGGGGACAACGGGGTCCTCATGAGTTGTGGCAAGACCCTAGGGGTACCTCTCGTGTGGAGGCGCGTGTGTCGGGGAATTTCTTGAGTCGTAGCAAGGGAGTGAAGGACACTTTTGAGGTCCAAGAGGGAAGATGTGATTTCCCTCGACATGCGGCAGCGGAAAAGGGCCTCAACGCACCTGGAAGTCAGAAGCTCCTGGTGTTTCTCGAGTTGTGGAAGATCCTACTCGAGTTACGACACGGAGCTCAGGGACCCGCTCGTGGGGTCTCAGGAGAGGCCAGTCTCCGTGCGAATGCCAAGGGATCTCTCAGGATTCCTGTCCAGTCAGTGGTGGGTCTTAAGTCCTCGTCTGGAGCTGCGGCTGGACCCTGAGTTTTGCTCGAAACTGCTGACATGGGACTTGGGTACCTCCAGAATGTCCACAGGGGAGTCAGGCCTCGTTTTGAGCAGAGACATGCACACCCCCTCTCCTGCTGAGCTGTAGCAGCACTGTCAGGCTTCCTATCGTGTTGACACAGGGATCTGTGGCTTTCCCTTGAGGTGCCACCAGGGCTGTCACACGTGCCACCATGGGGTGAGTGGATCCTCAGGGTGACACTCGACGCAGTGCAGGGAAATCAGGTTCGTCTGGAGTGGATTGAGACTTCTGGGTACTTGTGGCCTGTTGGAACGATCCCTGGAGTTCCTCTCGACTCTCCTGTGGAGAGTACCTCTTCCTGAGATGTGACGGGAACACCAAGAAACCCTTCCCAACGAAGCAGGGAAAGGAACCCTCATCTCCAGCTGAGGAGGGGACAACAGGGAACCTCTTGAGTTGTTGCGGGACCCTCGGGGTTCCTCTCGAGTGGAGGCGCGTGTTTCAGGGAACTTATTGAGTTGTGGCAAGGGAGTCAAGGACCCTTTCGAGGTCCAAGAGGGAAGGTATGATTTCCCTCGTCATGCAGGAGCAGAAAAGGGCCTCAACGCGGCTGGAAGGGGAACCTCCTGCTGTTTCTCAAGCTGTGGCAGGTCCTTCTCGAGTTACGACAGGGACTTCGGGACCCGTTCCTGTGGACTCAGGAGGGGCCAGTCTCCGTGCCAATGGCGAGGAATGTCTCAGGATTCCTCTCCAATCGGTGGTGCATCCTACGTCCTTGTCTGCAGCTGCGGCTGTACTCTGAGGATTCCTCGAAAGTGCTGACATGGGGCTTGGGTACCTCCGGTGTGTCCACAGAGGAGTCAGGCCTCATCTCGAGTGGAGACTTGCAGCCTGCTCTCCTCCTTAGCTGTGGCAGCACTGTCAGGCTTCCTGTCGGGTTGACCGAGGGATCTGTGGCTTTCCCTCGAGGTGCCACGAGGACCATCCCACGTGCCACCATGGGATAAGTCGATCCTCGGGGTGACAGTCGAGGCAGTGCAGGGAAATCAGATGCATCTGGAGTGGATTGAGACTTCGGGGTACTTGTTGCCTGATGGCATGATCCCTGGATTTCCTCTCAACTCTCCTGTGGAGAGCACTTCCTCCTGAAATGGGACGGGAACCCTGGAAATCCCATCGTGATGAAGCAGGGAAAGAAACCCTTATCTCGAGCTGAGGAGGGGACAACGGGGCTCCTCTTCAGTTGTGGCAGGACCATCGCGGTTCCTCTCGAGTGGAGGCGCGTGTGTCGGGGAACTTCTTGAGTCGCAGCAAGGGAGTGAAAGACCCTTTCGAGGTCCAAGAGGGAAGGTGTGATTTCCCTCGACATGCGGCAGCAGAAAACGGCTTAAAAGCGCCTGGAAGGGAGAACCTCCTGGTGTTTCTCGTGTTTCGGCAGGTCTTTTTCAAGTTAGGACCGGGACCTCAGGGACCCACTAGTGTGTTCTCAATAGAGGCCCGTCTCCATGCGAATGGCGAGGGACCTCTCAGGATTCCTCTCCAGTCGGTGGCGGGTCCTAAGTCCTCGTCTAGAGCTGCAGCCATACCCTGAGGTTTCCTTGAAAGTGCTGACATGGAACTTGGCTCCCTCCGGAGTGTCCACAGAGGAATCAGGCCTCGTCTCGAGTGGAGACATGTACGTCCACTCTCCTCCTGGGCTGAGCTGCACTGTCAGGGTTCCTGTCTCATTGACACAGGGATCTGTGGCTTTCCCTCGAGGTGCCACCAGGGCTGTCCCACGTGCCACCATGGGGTGAGTCGATCCTGCGGTTGACAGTCGAGGCAGTGCAGGGAAATCAGGTTCATCTGGAGTGGATTGAGACTTCTGGGTACTTGTGGCCTGATGGCACGATCCCTGGAGTTCCTCTCGACTCTCCTGTGGAGAGCACCTCCTCCTGAGATGTGACGAGAACGCCGGGAATCCATTCTCGACGAAGCAGGGAAACGAACCCTCATCTCGAGCAGAGGAGGGGACAACAGGGCTTCTCTTGAGTTTTGGCGGGACCCTCGGAGTTCCTCTCGAGTGGAGGCGCATGTGCCGGGGAACTTCTTGAGTCATAGCAAGGGAGTGAAGGACCCTTTTGAAGTCCAAGAGAGAAAGTGTGATTTCCCTCGACATGCAGCAGCGGAAAAGGGCCCAACGAGCCTGGAAGGGAGAACCTCCTGGTGTTTCTCGAGTTGTGACAGGTCCTTCTCGAGTTACGACTGGGACCTCAGGGACCCGCTCGTGTGGCCTCAGGAGAGGCCAGTCTCCGTGCAAATGCCGAGGGACCTCTCAGGATTCCTCTCCCGTCGGTGCCGGGTCCTAAGTCCTCGTCTGGAGCAGCGGACGGACCCTGAGGTTTCCTCGAAAGTGCTGACATGGGACTTGGGTCCCTCCGGAGTGTTCACAGGGGAGTCAGGCCTCGTCTCAAGTGGAGACATGCACGCCCGCTCTCCTTCTGAGCTGTAGCAGCACTCTCAGGGTTCCTGTCGTGTTGACACAGGGATCTGTGGCTTTCCCTTGAGGTGCCAGCAGGGCTGTCACACGTTCCACCATGAGTTGAGTCGATTCTCGGTGTGACAGTTGAGGCAGTGCAGGGAAATGAGGTTCATCTGCAGTGGATTGAGCCTTCTGGGTACTTGTGGCCTGAAGGCATGATCCCTGGAGTTCCTCTCGACTCTCCTGTTGAGAACACGTCTTCTCAGAAGTGACGGGAAAGCCGGGAATCCCTTCCCCACAAAGCAGGGAAAGGAACTCTCATCTCGAGCTGAGGAGGGGACAACGGGGCTCCTTTTGAGTTGTGGCGGGACCCTCGGGGTTCCACTCGAGGGGAGGTGCATGTGCCAGGGAACTTCTTGAGTCACAGCAAGGAAGTGAAGAACCCTTTCGAGGTTCAAGTTGGAAGGTGTGATTTCCCTCAACATGCGGCAGCGGAAATGGGCCTCAACGCACCTGGAAGGGAGAAGCTCCTGGTGTTTCTCGAGTTGCGGCAGGTCCTTCTCGAGTTACAACGAGGACCTCACGACCCGCCCCTGTGGCCTCAGGAGAGGCCCGTCTCCGTGCGAATGGAGAGGGTCCTCTCGGGATTCCTCTCCAGTCAGTGGTGTGTCCTAAGTCGACGTCTGGAGCTGCGGCCAGACCCTGAGGTTTCCTCGAAAGTGCTGACATGGGACTTGGGTCCCTCCAGAGTGTCCACAGGGGAGTCAGGCCTCGTCTCGAGTGGAGACATGCACGCCCGCTCTCCTCCTGAGCTGTAGCAGCACTGTGAGGCTTCCTGTCACGTTGACACAGGGATCTGTGTCTTTCCCTCGAGGTGCCACCAGGGCGGTCACATGTGCCACCAAGGGGTGAGTCGATCCTCAGGGTGACAGTTGAGGCAGTGCAGGGAAATCAGGTTCATCTGGAGTGGATTGAGACTTCTGGATACTTGTGGCCTGATGGCACGATCCCTGGAGTTCCTCTTGACTCTCCTGTGGAGAGCACCTCCTCCTGAGATGCGATGGGATCGCCGGGAATCCCTTCCCGACAGAGCAGGATAAGCACCCCTTCCTGAGATGCGACGTCAACACCGGGAATACCTTCCCGACAAAGCAGGGAAAGGAACCGTCATCTCGAGCTGAGGAGGGAACAACGGGGCTCCCCTTCAGTTGTGGGGGGACCCTCGGGATTCCTCTCGAGTGGAGGCGCGTGTGTCAGGGAACTTCTTGAGTCGCAGCAAGGGATAAAGGACCCTTTTGAGGTTCAAAAGGGAAGGTGTGATTTCCCTCAACATTCGGCAGCGGAAAAGGTCCTCGACGTGCCTGGAAGGCAGAACCTCCTGGTGTTTCTCGAGTTGCAGCAAGTCCTTCTCGAGTTACGACGAGGACCTTAGGGACTCGCTCTCGTGGCCTCAGGAGAGGCCAGTCTCCATGCGAATGGCGAGGGACCTCTCCAGATTCCTCTGCAGTCGGTGCCTGGTCCTCTGTCCTCGTCTTGAGGTGAGGCCGGACCCTGAGGTTTCCTAGAAAATGCTGACATGGACTTGGGTCCCCCCGGAGTGTCCACAGGGGAGTCAGGCCTTGTCTCGAGTGGAGACATGCACGCCCATTATCCACCTGAGCTGTAGCAGCACTGTCAGCCTTCCTGTCGCGTTGACACAGAGATCTGTGGCTTTCCCTCGAGGTGCCACCATGGCTGTCACACGTTCCACCATGGGGTGAGTCGATCCTCAAGGTGACAGTCGAGGCAGTGCAGGGAAATCGGGTTCATCTGGAGTAGATTGAGACTTCTCAGTACTTGTGGCCTGATGGCATGATCCCTGGAGTTCCTCTCGACTCTCCTGTGGAGAGCACCTCCTCCTGAGATGCGACGGGAACGCTGGGAATCCCTTCCCGACGAAGCAGGGAAACAACCCTCATCTCGAGCTGAGGAGGGGACAATGGGGCTCCTCTTGAATTGTGGCAGGACCATCGTGGTTCCTCTCGAGTGGAGGTGCGTGTGTTGGGGAACTTCTTGAGTTGCAGCAAGGGAGTGAAGGACCCTTTCGAGGTCCAAGAGGGAAGTTGTGATTTCCCTCGACATGTGGCAGCGAAAAAGGGCCTCAACGCGTCTGGAAGGGAGAACCTCCTGGTGTTTCTCGAGTTGCAGCAGGTCCTTCTTGAGTTACCTCGGGGACGTCTGGGACATGCTGATGTGGCCTCAGGAAAGGCCAGTCTCCTTCGAAGGTGCGAAGGGCTTCTCAGGATTCCTCTCCAGTTGGTGCTGGTACTAAGTCCTTGTCTGGAGCTGAGGTTAGAAACTGAGGTTTCCTCTCCAGTGCTGACATAAATCTTGGGGTTCTTCAGGATTCTCCCCAGTGGAGTCAGGCTTTGTCTCAAGTGGAGACATGTACGTCCGCTTTCCTCCCGAGCTGTACCAGCAGTGTCAGGATTCCCGTCTAGTTGACACAGGGATCTGTGTCTTTCCCTCCTGTTTCCACAGAGCTGTCACAAGGATCTGTGTCTTTCCCTCCAGCTTCCACAGAGCTGTCACAAGTTCCACCGCTGTGTGTGTCGATACTTGTGGTGACAGTTGAGGCAGCACAGGGCAATCAGGTTCATCTGGATTGTACTGAGATATTTGTGGCTCTTTTGGAATGGTGGACAGACCCCTAGTATTCCTCTCGACTTCTCTGTTGATAGCACTCCTCATGAGATGAGACGAGAATGCCGGGATTCCTTTCCCAACGAAGCAGAAAAAGGAACCCTCAAGTCGAGCTGAGGAGGGGACAACGGGGCTCCTCCTGAGTTCTGT
>SJXQ01003471.1:0-77852 GCA_006408695.1 Aepyceros melampus
AATAAAATTAGAAAAAAAAAATTCTAACTGCAATTTTCTAAAATGAGGATTGTACTGGGACACACACAATTTATGGGGATTTCTTTTTGTTCTCCTTTATAACCACTCGGCTTATAAACAACACGCTACTGGAGAAGAGAGGAAAAATAACTCCAGAAAGAATGAAGAGACAGAGCCAAAGGAAAAACAACACACAATTGTGGATTTGACTGGTGATGAAAGTAAAGTCCAAACTGTAAAAATCAATACTGCATAGGAATCTGAATGTTAGGTCCATAAATCAAGGCAAATTGGAAGCAGTCAAAAAAGAGATGGCAAGAGTGAATATCAACATTTTAAGAATAAGTGAACTAAAACGGACTGGAATGACTGAATTTAACTCAGATGACCATTATATCTACTACTGTGGGCAAGAATCCCTTAGAAGAACTGGAATAGCCATCATAGTCAACAAAAGAGTCCGAAATTCAGTAGTTACAATCTCAAAAATGACAGAATGATCTCTGTTAGTTTCCAAGGCAAATCATTCAATATCACAGTAACCCAAGTCTATGCACCAACCAGTAATGCAGAAGTTGAAGTTGAACTGTTCTATGGAGACCTACAAGACCTTCTAGAACTAACACACACACAAAAAAATGTCCTCATCATTATAGGGGACTGGAATGCAAAAGTAGGAAGTCAAGAGATACCTGGAGTACCAGGGATATTTGTCCTTGATGTACAAAATGAAGCAGCTCAAAGGCTAACAGAATTTTGCTAAGGAAATGCACTGGTGATAGCAAATACCCTCTTCCAACAACACAAACACTCTACACATGGAAATCACCAGATTGTCAATACCAAAATCAGATTGATTATATTATTTGCAGCAGAAGATGGAGAAGCTCTATATAGTCATCAAAAACAAGATAGGAGCTGACAGTGGCTCAGGTCATGAACTCCTTATTGCCAAATTCAGACTAAAAAGAAAGTAGGGAAAACCAGTAAACTACTCAGGCATGACCTAAATCAAATCCCTTTAATTATACAGTGGATGAGCCAGATAGATACAGAGGATTAGATCCAATAGAGTGCCTGAAGAACTATGGACAGAGGTCCAGGAAATTGCAGAGGAGGCAGTGATCAAGACCATCTCCAAGAAAAAGAAATGCAAAAAGGGAAAATGGTTGTCTGATGAGGCCTTACAAATAATAGAAATGAAGAGAAGCTAAAGGCAAAGAAAAAAAGGAAATATATACCCATTTGAATGGAGAGTTCCAAAGAATAGCAAGGAGAGTTGAGAAAGCCTTTCTCAGTGATCAATGCAAAGAAATAGAAGAAACCAATACAATAGGAAAGACTAGAAATTTCTTCAATAAAATTAGAGATACCAAGTGAATATATCATGCAAAGAGGAGCACAATTAAGGACAGAAATGGTATGGACCTAACAGAAGCAGAAGATATTAAAAGAGGTGGAAAGAATACACAGAAGTACTATGCAAAAAATATATGAATGACCCAGATAATCACGATGGTATGATCACTCACTAGAGCCAGATCTTGGAATGCAAAGTCAAGTGGGCTTTAGGAAGCACCACTATGAACAAAGCTAGTGGAAGTGATGGAATTCCAACTGAGCTATTTCAAATCCTGAAAGATGATGCCATGAAAGTGCTGCACTCAATATACCAGCAAATCTGGAAAACTCTGCAATGGCCACAGGACTGGAAAAGATCAGTTTTCATTCTAATCCCAAAGAAAGGCAATGTCAAAGAATGCTCAAACCACCACACAGTTGCCCTTGTCTCACATTCTAGTGAGTAATGCTCAAAATTCTCCAAACCAGGCTTCAGCAGTATGTGAACCATGAACTTCCAGATGTTCAAGATGGATTTAGAAAAGGCAGAGGAACCAGAGATCAAATTGCCAACATCCACTGGATCATTGAAAAGGTAAGAGAGTTACAGAAAAACATCTATTTCTGCTTTATTGACTATGCCAAAGCCTTTGACTGTGTGGATCACAACAAACTGCAGAAAATTCTTCAAGAGATGGGAATACATAATACCTGACCTGCCTCCTGGGATCTGTATACTGGTCAAGAGGCAACAGTTTGAACAGGACATAGAACAACAGACTGGTTCCAAATGGGAAAGGAATACGTCAAGGCTGTATATTGTCACCCTGCTTACTTAACTTATATGCAGAGTACATCATGAGAAACACTGGGCTGGAAGAAGTACAAGCTGGAATGAAGATTGATGGGAGAAATATCAATAACCTCAGATATGCAGTGACATAATATTATGACAGAAAGTGAAGAACTAAAGAGCCTCTTGATGGAAGTGAAAATGTTGGCTTAAAACTCAACATTCAGAAAACTAAGATTATGGCATCCAGTCCCATCACTTCATGGCAAATAGAAGGGAAACAGTGGAAACAGTGACAGAGTATTTTCTTGGGCTCCAAAATCAGTGCAGATGGTGACTGCAGACATGAAATTAAAAGATGCTTGCTCCTTGGAAGAAAAACTATGACCAAACTAGACAGCATATTAAAAAGCAATGGCATTACTTTGCCAAAAAAGGTTCATCTAGTCAAAGCTATAGTTTTTCCAGTAGTCATGTATGGATGTGAAAGTTGGACTATAAAGAACCTGAGCACTGAAGAATCAATGCTTTTCAACTGTGGTGTTTGAGAAGACTCTTGAGAGTCCCTTGGATTGCAAAGAGATCCATCCAGTCAGTCCTAAAGGAAATCAGTCCTGAATATTCTTTGAAAGGACTGACACTGAAGCTGAAGCTCCTATACTTTTTCACCACCTGATGCGAAGAACTGACTCATTGGAAAAGGTCTTAATGCTGGGAAAGATTGAAGGCAGGAGAAGAAGCAGATGACAGAGGATGAAATGGTTTTATGTCATCACTGACACGATGGACATGAGTTTACATAAGCTCCATTAATTGGTGATGGACAGGAAGGCCTGGCATACTGCAGGCCATTGGATTGCAGAGAGTCAGACATGATTGAGCTACTGAACTGAACTGAACTGATAACCTTTTTTCCTTACATGAGAAGCATTCACCAAAAAAAGATATGAAATTGTTTTAAAAAATCCATAAAACAATAATAATGTTAATATATTTCCCTCTGGAAGGAGTAAAGCAGTAGTTTACACGTGCTTTTGATTAGTGTGAATAGGAGATTTGTCATAATAGCAGGACTTTAAAGAATGTTGTTTCAATTTTGATTCAAATGTAAAATACTTCACTCTGTATCTTCTATTAATCTAAGTATGCAGTGAAGGAAATAATCCAATAAATAACAAGCCTCTGATTTTGATGTAACAGGCTTGAGGTAGAAAGTCCAATTAAAAATAGTCCTCCACCTAATTAGAAATACATCTGGATGGAGACAGAGCCCTTTCAAGCAGGTTAATAACAGAAGGTCATGGGATGCTGTATTTTTTTTTTTGATAGAGGATGTGGTAAGATTCATGTCAAACCTAATCATTTTTCTTGTAAAATTAAGGCAAGTAATAAAAAAAGAGGTATGTAGTATTACTGAGCCATAATGTGTCCTCTTGTTTGAAAGCAGTTTTGGATTTCTGTGGTATTGTTATGGGTTGCCTTTTTTTCTCTTTTACTTGTGCCATCATAACAGTGTTTGCACCTGTCCTAGATGCATCTGTTCTGTGCCATCTGTGTATCTTATTTCCACATAGCATGTGTCTTTGTGAAAGTCATTAGTATAAATATTGAATAATACTATATCTATTACATGTGCTTATATGCTTAGAGGCTTTTAGCACGTAGATACTAAATACAAACATCTAAACTTTGGTTATAGTAACTTACCAAATTATAAAGCCATGAAATTATATTATCTCATAATGTATGGTTCTTCATTTACATTACACACATATACCACCACCACTACCAGCAGTACCCAAAGGTGTAAAAAAGTAAAACTAACCCTTGTACTCAAAGTTCCATATTTCCAAGAGTATTAATTCTGTTACAAGGTTGAGGAAACAATTTGAAACTCAACATAAAGACTTGTCATTTTCATTACATAAAATCTCTCACCTTGAGGCTACTAAGTGAGGAAAGAATTCCCTGCTGTATGAAGTGTAGAGGAAGATCAAGAAAAAAATAATAATTGTATAAAAAGCCTTTATTATTTTCATAAAATATTACTCTATCCAAATATTATAATTGTAGTAAATGAAAAGATTAATTATAAAAGACGACATTGATGAGTTAATCCTAGACAGTTTCATGAAGTATCTTGTGAGTTAAATATTTCCAACTTCACCATCAGAATTGTTAGAAAAGATGTATTTTAAGTAAAGCAATAAAATTTATATTAGAGAGGTACTATTCTCTCCCCTATACAGAGAATATAATTATAGGAGAATAAGAAACAACTATGATGCTCAGTAATTCCTATTACTAAAACTATAAAACATAATCCTTAGTAATTCAAGAATAAGCTGATTATGATGTGTACCAGGTAGAATTTGTGGAAAAGGCAAAGGTAAAACCATTAGAGTTTTATTTACGGTATAGACTGCATAGTATTTTAGTAATTGGGTAAGAGTAGAGAAGCAAGGAATGAAAGTCGCTCAGTCGTGTCCGACTCTTTGCAACCCCATGGACTGTACAGTCCATGGTATTCTCTAGGACAGAATACTGGAGTGGGTAGCCTATCCCTTCTCCAGAGATCTTCCCAAACCACGGATTGAACTCAGGTCTCCCACATTACAAGGAGGTTCTTTACCAGCTGAACCACAAGGTAAACCCAAAATACTGGAGTGGGTAACCTATCCCTCTTCCAGCAGATTACCTGACACAGGAATCGAACTGGGGTCTCCTGCATTACAGGAAGATTCTTTACCAACTGAGCTATCAGGGAAGCCTGAGAAATAAGGAATTGAGGTTCAAAATCTTGAGGATTTTTACATCTTGTTAAGAGATTAGAGAAATGATAATATCGTTTGCTAAGCCAGGTAACACTGAGAGGATAGCAATATTATAGGATGAGGTGAGGAGCTTAAAATTGCATATAACAATTTGAAGGGCCTATAAGACAACTGCATAAATAAATATTTTGAGTATTTAAGGACATTGTTCTAGAATTTCAAAGAGAGATCAGTGATGGAGTGAGAGTTAGTATAAGTGGTACTTTTAATGAGCTGTCCAAGGAAAATTTGTGGAAAGAGAATACAGTATTAAAATAACAAAAACTTAAAATAAAATAAAATAACAAAAATTTAGTTCAGTTCAGTTACTCAGTCATGTCCGGCTCTTTGCCACCCCATGGACTGCAGCATGTCAGGCTTCCCTGTCCATAACCAGCTCCCAGGGCTTACTCAAACTCACATCCATCGAGTCAGTGATGCCATCCAACCATCTCATCCTCTGTGGCCCCTTCTCCTCCTGCCTTCAATCTTTCCCAGCATCAAGGACATTTCAAATGAGTCAGTTCTTGCATAAGTTTCAGTTCAGTCACTCAGGGTCTCTGACTCTTTGGGACCCTATGGACTGCAGCATGCCAGGCTTCCCTGTCCATCACCAATTCCGGGAGCTTACTCAAACTCATATCCATCGAGTCAGTGATGCCATCCAACCATCTCATCCTCTTTCATCCCCTTCTTCTCCTGCTGTCAGTCTTTCCTAGCATCAGGGTCATTTCCAGTGAGTCAGTTCTACCCATCAGGTGGCCAAAGAATTATGGTAAGGGATTCTCAAGAGTCTTCTTCAACACCATAGTTCAAAAGCATCAATTCTCTGGCGTTCAACTTTCTATATAGTCCAACTCTCACATCCATACATGACTACAGGAAAAAAAAAAAGCTCTGCGTTTTAATATGCTACGTAGGTTGGTCATTGCTTATCTTCCAAGGAGCAAGCACCTTTTAATTTCATGGCTGCAATCAACATCTGCAGTGAATTTGGAGCCCAAGAAAATAAAGTAAGCCACTGTTTCTGCTGTTTCCTCATCTATCTACCATGAAGTGATGGGACCAGATGCCATGATACTAGTTTTCTGAATGCTGAGCTTTAAGTCAATCTTTTCACTCTCCTCTTTCACTTTCATCAAGAGGTGCTTTAGTTCTTCTATATTTTCTTCCATAAGAGTGGTGCCATCTGTATATGTGAGATTATTGATATTTCTCCCGGCAATCTTGATTCCAGCCCAGTGTTTCTCATGATGTACTCTGCATACAAATTTAATAAGCAGGGTGACAATATACAGCCTTGACGTACTCCTTTTCCGATTTGGAACCAGTCTTTTGTTCCATGTCCAGTTTTAACTGTTGCTTCCTGACCTGCGTATAGATTTCTCAGGATGCAGTTCAGGTGGTCTGGTATTCTCATCTCTTTCAGAATTTTCCACAGTTTGTTGTGATCCACACAGTCAAAGGCTTTGGCATAGTCAATAAAGCAGAAATAGATGTTTTTCTGGAACTCTCTTGCTTTTTCCATGATCCAGCAGATGTTGGCAATTGATGTCTGGTTCCTCTGCCTTTTCTAAATCCATCTTGAACATCTGGAAACTCACAGTTTACATATTGCTGAAGCCTGGCTTGGAGAATTTTGAACTTTACTAGCATGTGAGATGAGTGCAATTTTGCAATAGTTTGAGCATTCTTTGGCATTGCCTTTCTTTAGATTATAATTTGTAAAAACATTGAATCACTATGTTGTAAACTTGTATTTAATATATTTTATAATATTGTAAAATAAACTGAGACAACAACAAGAGCACAACAGAAACTGTTGTCTGCTGAAGGATATGATTTCTAAACACAAAGTGTGTGGTCTATTCATGGTGGTGGATAGCAAGTTTGATTCCTAATTTCACAGGATCTCTTATTTAAAAGCTTAAACTTTGGGAGGATGTGAGACCCTAAAATTCAGGATGAGGTTATAAGGGATGTATCAGTTGAATCTGGAGACAATAAAACCCTAAACTTTGCTTCTAGAATCATCTCTTCTTTTCCTGTTTGAGAAGGTTAGTTTCCCCTTCCCTGTATTAATAGAATCTGTAGTGGTTGCTTTGCAAGGAATTGTAGATATTAGTAAGACTATTACCCTCTCATATCTCAGTGCTTCTAGATCTATAATAAAACTCAAGTTGCCAACTGTCATCATAGAGTGAATTACAAAATATGACTTGTGAGATGGTGCAGTGCATGCCAAAAGAATCACAAAAATTTCACCAAATTATGTTTAAAAAATATAGGGAATGTATGTAAGATTTCATTTTAAGAGTCAGTGATCAGAGCAGAAGAAACAGAAAGGTGTAGTCAGCCTATGACATATGAAATAACAGAATTTTCCTGTTATGTTTTTAGAGAGATGACTCCAATAGCTTGGACAAATGGAATGCTGAAACAAATTTATCATACAAGATCTGCTTTCAGCCTAACCATTTTCCTAGAAAGTATGCACGAATCCATCCATTCCACAAGGAAAATCCACAAAAGAGAGGAGTGACAGCATCCAAGATGAGTTCTACTGTGACTCTCTCCAGTGATCAGCTAAACTTCTAATGTCAAACTCAGCTTCTTGAATTTAGTGGCCATGATGCAGTTTTGAGCTCTGTCTAAAGCATCTTTAGTCTTTATGCCTAGCTGCCTTGGAAGCTCTGTGATACATTTCAGTAGATGACATTTAAAATAAGTTTATACACAGTGCATAGTTGCTTTTATTGGGAGCCTAATTCTGCTACAAATTCTTGCCATAGACATAGGGAATATTTTAATTTTAATTTACACCTTCACATTTCACGCCATTTTCAGTCATATCTTATATTCAAAAAGTTTCTTATAAGTACCTACAAATTCATTTTAATATAGAAATCCATTCTTATCTTGTTAATTACATATATCTTAAATTTGATAACTTGATTTTTATTTTTTTCTGACTTGATTTTTATTTTTAATTGACTTCCAGTGTTCTCATTTTTCTAGTTCCTATTACCATTCTAATAAATTTGATATGTGTTATTAATGAAGATGATCAATTAACAGTTATTCATATATTTGTGGGTTTTTTAATGTATCAAAGTTGTAGATAATTTTTATCTTGCACATGCTTCTCTTTATCTTATTATATTTATTATATCCCTGTTATTTAAGGCACTAAACTATGTGACACTTTTCATTTTTCTCTCTCTGTATCATTAACTTATCAGCCCTTCTTATTAATATATGAAAACCTCATTCTAGGCTGGAATCCAAATAAGGACAATTAAATTGCAATTACAATATATATCTATTATATATTGGAATACATATATCCACTATGTATATTGCAATATATATAAATATATTCCAGTGTTAAAGGGAAACTCCATTTGAATTGCATAAACAGTGAAAGAATTGATTGATAGCTTTATTTTAAAACTCTGAGGATAGAGGGAAATCACTACGATTAATTCCAAAAGGAATAAAATCTAAGTTATTAAGAAGTAACATATACTTCTAAGTTTAAAAATAAACTGGTTCAACTTGGACTGGTTCTTTGATATTCATGCAAATAAATTTTTATCAAAACTTACAACTGTTTTAAGTTACCGTGATTCATTTCTAGATAAGTATATTTTCTTCTTTGACTATATTCATCATTCAAGGTAGTTCATCAGGACATTGCAAAAATTATCTTTTGAAACAATAAGAATGATTGTTTTGTTTTAATCTTTGAACATGATTTTTTTTTCCAAATGCAGGTAGAGGCAAAGTTCTTTAAATAGGTAGAGAAAAATGCAGCAGGGCATTGTGTGTTATTGTAACAAAGAATTGGTATTGCAAATTGTGACAAACTCTGGTGTATTCTTTTCTAAGGCTTTTCAAGTTTTACACTCACACCAATTCTCCTGACTCAGGGGCTTGGTGTCAGTCCTGGATTGTGTTTTGATGTTTTTGCAAATCAACAATTGAGTGCAATTTTAAGCAGTCAAAACAGACATTTGTCATTGTGTTTGCATCCGATTTCCTGTGGCACCCTGCCCACTTTATCATACAAGGTGGGGAATTGCTGGCTAAGCAAGAGGGACCAATGCAAGCTGCTGAGACACAGCAAGAAGCATGTCACATGTAATTACCATAATTTATAAGGATCACTCCAGGCTCACTGGTGGTGTTGTTGCACACCAAATGGACTATGCTAGAGTGTTTAAGTAAATATTTGCACGCAAACTGAAGCTGTTGAGAATTTCTACTTCAGCTAGAGCCCCTTTCTTATGAAATATTCAGTACATGAAATGTCTCCAGTGGTGCAGAGTAGTGGGTTTTCTCTCTGATTTGATTAGCAGTGATGATTCTTTCATGAACTGTGAATGTCTTTCTAGATTAGCATCATCCAGGTTCCTTGGTCTTGTCACGGAAGAAGAAGACTAGAGGGACTATTGCTTATGAACATGTTAAAAGCATGCCTTAACAATCTATGAAGTGTTTCAAAATGAGATTTTTAAAGATCACTCAAATAAGTTCAAATATATTCCTTTCTAATCAATAACCTGCTGTTCAAATATGAAATCTAATGGTGTATTAGAAGTACATAGCAACTCAGATTTAGAAATGATACAAATTAGGCATTGACATAATTTCATTTAATGGATGGATAGTTATTAAATGTTACACAATTCTAAAAAATATATATTTTTATTTCATCAAGTTTTGTGCATTTTAGTGATTTATTCTTGCAATTTAAGGATCATCCAAAATATCCAAAATAATTTTTTAATTTAAAAAGGCTTCACAAATACATTAATTGAAATCATGAGTATTTGAAATAAAATATTCAGAATCAATATAAAACAAATGATTTTTCATCTCCCATAAGAAACCTCTAAGCTCTATATTTTGTGTGTGAATGAGTGTATATATATAAATATAAATCATAAATATGCATATATATAAACTCTATATGATATATAAATGCCTACATATATATATTTATTTTTAATGTAGGAAAAGCAAGTATATAAAGCATTAACATGCCCGATAAATAAGGAGCTTTCCAGATGATACAGTGGTAAAGAATTTGCCTGCCAATGCAAGAGATGAAGGTTCAGTCCCTAAGTGGGGAATATCTCCCAGCGAAGGAAATGGCAACCCACTCCAGTATTTTTACATGAAAAATCCCATAGACAGAGGAACCTGGCAGGCTACAGTCCATGGGGTCACAAAGAGTAAGACACAACTGGACAACTGAGCAGCAGTATCACCCACATATAAATAAGATCTCATTTCTTTAGTTAATGGGAGAATATTCTCACTAAACTTAGGAGATGTGATAAGTCCCTAATTTTTTGAAAATTTAATTCAACCGATATTTTATACATTTTTTATTTCTAAAGTAAAAGATTGCCAAAGAGAGGAGTATCTGTGAATTATTTTGATTCCATTATTTAAATGATTTATTTATATCATTTTAAATTATTTCTTTAACACATTCTTCTCTCTTTTATGAATATTTCCCCTTAGCATAGTAAACAGATGGATTGTATACATTATCTATGTAAGACTGGGTACTAAGTTATTAAATGCACTTAAATATTTTTTATATTTGTAAAACATGTAATTATTGAGTTATGTTCCAATTTCAAAGGGTTCTAAAAATGACTTCTTTTGCCATATCTTGTAAGTGTTTAGAAATCTAAACTAATGTAGATCATTTAATTAAAATACATCATCCTTCTAAAGTCTCTGCTCTATCATTTTATGAATTATTCTCAAATCTTAGCTATAAAATCCTCATGCCATACTTACTCATATTAATTTAGCTTGTGCTTTATGAATGCATTTTTATAGTAATAAATTTAAATATCTTAATGTTAGGTTATCTCTGTAGAGACCCAGATATCCTCTACATGAAGACAATTCAAAAGACCTGCTTTAACTGATAGTAAGTGGTAATAATTAACAGCTTGAAGATAATTCTGGAAACACTGTTAATATAGCTTTTAAAACATAATTTAATTATTTAAATAATAATTAGGAAACACATGGTTTAGTAACTTTGAAACACACACAATCAAATTTGTAGTACCTTCATTAATTTAAGGGGCTTCCCAGGTGGCACAGTGGTAAAAATCTACCTGGAAGAGATGCAGGTTTGATTCCTGGGTCAAGAAGATCCTCTGAAGGCAGGAATGGCAACCCACTCCAGTATTCTTGCCTGGAAAATTCCATGGATAAAAAGCCTGGTGGGCTATAGTACAGGGATCACAAAGAGTTGGATACAACTGAGCTACAGAGCACAGTACAATAATTGAAATATCTTTGTCTCTTTGACAAAAATTCATTTTACCTGGATTATGTTTTTATTTTTCAAATAAAAAAGCACATTTTATAAGGTTGTCAAGACTTAGGACCATTAATGCTACCTTGGAAAAACTATGAAGAATACTCATGAGGCATGAGTAAAGATCATACACAGATTATTCAAATTTTATAAATTTAAAATAAATATTTGAATTTGATTAAACCACAAAGTGTATATGCAACTATTACCTTTCTATTCCTGTCATGGAAAATTTATTATCTCAGAATACTGTAAGGTAGAAGTCCATGGAAACATGGCTTATTTCACAGGCTGAAATCAAGGAACAGTTGCTAGGATTCTTTCCAGAAGCCTCTGGGAGAGAATCCTTCCAGGTCCATTCAAGGTTTTGACAGAGTTCAGTTCCATGCAGTTGTAGAACTGAGATTACCTTTCTGGCCAGGGATCACAGTCAGCTTCTACAGGCCTCCCATTATTACCTGGCCTATGACCCTTTTCATCTTCAAAACCAGCAACAGTGGGTCAAGCTCTTTTCATACTCTGTCTGAAACCTCCCTTTGTCTCATTTCCCATACCCCTAGTCAGAGAAAGTTCTCAGATTTAAGATTTAGGAGATTAGATTGTGTCAACCCGGATAATCCAAAGTAAAGTCACTATTCTAAGATCCATAATATTAATTACAATTGCAAAGCCCCTGCTGTCATATAACATAAAATATTCCCAGGTTCCAAGAATGAGAGTACAGTACCTTTTGGGGAGGGCATTCTTTCTGCCATAGCTAAAGAACATAAAGATTTATTTTACATATGTGTTTGGGGTGATTTGTTAATAAATATTGAAAAACTAGTTCTCCTATTAGGAGAAAAAGAACTCTTTGATTTCCTTTATTTGTTTGTTTCTGTGATATAAATAATCATAATACAGCAGATTTAAAGATTTTGATGTGAATTTCAACAACTCAGAAAATTCTGAAAATTTATCCCTGCTCTTATGAACTGTTATAACTTATCTCCAAATCAGCACTTTATATTTATAGAATTTATCAAATAAAATTCCAAAATGTAATATAACAAAATAGAGATGAGTAATAATAGTAGTATAATGATGACATGATACATGTTCTTTACCCAAACATGTCAAAATACAACTTAAATAAAAAGAGAACACATTTCCTATATTAATCTTTCTAATGCTAGTAAAAATATGTATTCTAGCTAAAAAGTTGAAAATCATAACATAGACTACTTATTTCTAGCAAAATGAGGTTAAAGAGACTATCTTTACTTTGTATAATGATTATAATGTCTCTATTATATACTATCAATAATTGCTCAATGCCATTAGAAAGCATATATGAAATGAGGGATACACATGCATATAACACATATTTTCTAAAAAAAAAAAAAAAAAGCTCATTTGCCATTAAAATACACAATAAATAAATAACATTCCAGATCTGTTTTTAAAATGTAACATTCCAGGTTTACTTGATAATCAATTACTTAACTGATAAATGAGTGAGTTCTCAAATGAATATAGGTAATATGGAATAAGAAGTACAAAGTTTTCCTTATCTGCTATCAAATAAGTTTGCCTATAAAGAAGGACCCAATTCATGTTAAGGCAAACAAATTGACAAAGTGGTTCTTAACACTCTGGAACCAGTTTTCCTATCACATCTGTGCTACAAAAATTATTTCAACATTTTCATTGCAACATGCAAGCTCTTTATATAGAGCTGGTCCTGGATGTGTCACATTTTGTATTGTTTGTTTTACTTCTCAGTTCAGCTCAGTTGCTCAGTTGTGTCTGACTCTTTGCTTCTAGTTATAATAAAATTAACAGGTTACAAAACATATTCATTCAAAATTTTAAAATTTCTAATGAGCTATTTACAATGTACTGAAAAAAGCACTTAGTGATTCAAACATGAATTTTATTGATAAGTGAAAAAAATGAAACTTAGTTGGTTCACAGCTGTCTTTTATTTTAAAACAGCATCTGTAGATGATTTGGTAATTAAATGGTTACTTGCTCTAAATGGACTAAAAGGTACTTTCAAGCTTATTGGGTACCGATTATTTTTATTTGTATAGTCATTTATGTGTGTCTGTATGATGATTTCTCTCTGTGCTATGCTTAGTCACTCAATTATGTCCAACTCTTGGCAACCCCATGGATTGTAACCTACCAGGCTCTTCTGCCCATGGGATTCTCCAGGCAAGAATACTGGAGTGGGTTGCCATGCCCTCACTCAGGGGATCTTCCCAACCCATGGATCAAACCCAGTTCTCCAGCCTTGTGGACAGATTCTTTACCATCTGAGTCATCAGGGATGCCATTTTGATTTTCTCTCTAGTGAGTGCAGACTTAACAGCTATGTGAAATAAATTCAATAGGCTACATTTGATTGCAATCATGAACTTATTATTCCCTCAAAGAATCTTTGGATGAGAGATCTAAATTACAGTTTCAAAGAATGTATGTCTTTGCCATATTGACTTAATAGCTGATAAATGGTTACTTTGTCATTCTACAGTCATCAACAACAAGAATATAAGAATACTATGCAGCCCCATGAACCAAAGGACCAGGCTCCTGGCCAAGGGATTTCCCAGACAAGAACACCAGAGTAGGTTGCCATTTCCCTCTTCAGGAGATCTTCCAGACCCAGGGATCAAACCCACATCTCCAGCACTGGAGGCGGACTCTTTACCACTGAGCCACCAGGTAAGCCCTAAATGCAAAGTATGTATGTTTTAGAACTACATAAGTACGTTAGGATTTGTAAAGTGATACAAAGACATTAAAATAATTGTGAGTAATGGTTTTTGAACAAAAAGTTATAATGTTGCACTAATTCTCAAGATTTTTTTTAATAGACCTTCCCTCCCCTGAACCCACTGAAACCCTTAATCCCCAAGATTTTTAAAATATAAAATCACCATGTGTAGTTGAGAAATGACATCAGTGACAGTTACAGAAAATGCAGTTGCTCTTTTTGAGAAATGACTAGCTTCAGCCACATATCTCAGAGGAAAAAAACCACAGGGATTTCAGAGTTAATATCATTCATGTACATTTGAACATTATCTCCTATTCAGCACAGCACACCAGATAAGTGCAGCAATTCAGAGTCAGAGGGTCTGGATCTGACTCTTTGCGACCCCATGGACTGTAGCCTGCCAGGATCCTCTATCCATGAAATTCTCCAGGCCGTAATACTGGAGTGGATGGCCGTTCCCTTCTCCAGGGGATCTTCCCAACCCAGGAATCAAACCCAGGTCTCTGGCATTGCAGGATAATTGAGGACTTGGCCCTCCAGCATAGAGAGGTCAGGAAGATGAAGAGAAGTGAGCAAAGGAACCTTGAAAAGGAGAGGTGGTAAATGAATACAAAACTAAGAAAGTGTGGCATCAGGGAAGCCTGGTGAGGAAAGAACATCAGGGAGGAGGAACGAATCACCTGTGCCAAAGTCTGCTCATAGGTCAAGCAAGATGGAGATTGAGAACTGACCACTTGGTACAGCAATCCTGGCTTATTGTAGCAGGAGCCAATATATAAATAAAGGAGGTAGAATACAGGAATCGAAAACAATAAACATGGACAATTCTTTTTAGAAGTTTATTTGAAAGGGGCATAATGAAAAGGGGTGATAGCTGGACAAGGAGATCTTTCAATTTGACTTGTTTCAATATAAGAAAAGTAGCACATTCGAAGACAAGTTCAGTTCAGTTCAGTTCAGTTTAGTTGTGTCCGACTCTTTGCAACCGCATGAATTGCGAGAGGCATCAGAGGGCAGACACACAAACCATAATCACAGAAAACTAGTCAGTCTAATCACACAGACCACAGCCTTGTCTATCTCAATGAAACTAAGCAGTGCTATGTGGGCCACCCAAGATGGGCGGGTCATGGTGGAGAGGTCTGACAGAATGTGGTCCACTGGAGAAGGGAATGGCAAACCACTTCAGTATTCTTGCCTTGAGAACCCCATGAAGACAAATTAGGAAGACACAAAAGAGAGGGTGAGCTAATGATGCAGAAACAAGAAAGAGAATTATGCAATAATTACCTCCCATCGAAGTACCATATATATTTATCCTTTTGCACCAATGTTCATTTAAGTTGCTTCTGACTTTTTACTATAATACTGCAAAGAGGGCTTCACCGGTGGCTCAGCAATACAGTGCCTGCAATGCAGGAGTTCCAAGAGACACGGGTTCAATCCCTGGGTTGCAAAGATCCCCTTGAAGCAGAAAATGGAAACCCATTCCAGTATTCTTGCCTGGAAAATCCCACAGAAGAGCTTGGAGGGCCCTCCTCCATGGGGTTGCAAAGAATTAAACATCGAAGTACCATATATATTTATCCTTTTGCACCAATGTTCATTTAAGTTGCTTCTGACTTTTTACTATAATACTGCAAAGAGGGCTTCACCGGTGGCTCAGCAATACAGTGCCTGCAATGCAGGAGTTCCAAGAGACACGGGTTCAATCCCTGGGTTGCAAAGATCCCCTTGAAGCAGAAAATGGAAACCCATTCCAGTATTCTTGCCTGGAAAATCCCACAGAAGAGCTTGGAGGGCCCTCCTCCATGGGGTTGCAAAGAATTAAACACAACTGAGGGCACACACACATACTGCAAAGAAAATCTTTGTGTCTGTTTCTTTTTCATTTATGGAAATCATTTCCTTAAGATAAATATGCACGGAGGGAATTACTGGATCAAAGATCATAAGCATTTTTAAGAACCTTGATGGTGCCCCATTGCTTTAAAAAATCAATTTCCTGTTCTACTCATAATGTATAAATGGTTAAGATTTATTTCAGTCTTGCTTATATTACCTTGTGGCCATAGCTCATGGAATCCCCATACTGTTTCAACAGTGTTTTTTTCTAACAAACTGTTAGCTTCTTAAAGACAGAGATCATACCTTAAAATTATCTTCATTCCGTCCTATGTTTTAAACCATATATTTCACTTATAATAATAAAAACAATCTTTTATCTGAAAAAAAAAGAATTCTATGAAAGTCAAAATTTACATTCTACATGTACATATCATGAGAAATTAAGCTTTGAGGATCATTTTTATATTAAAATTAGTATGTCTAAGTGCAATCAATCAGATTCTTCTAGGATCTGATTTGCTATGATTTCCTACTGGAGAGAGGGACTCTGGTGATTTGGGATGGCACATTAGCATGGTGGAGTTAATGCAACATCCTAGTGTGCTTAACTCATTCCCAGGGTGTAATTTTGGCCCTAGAAAAAATGTTTCCCTATATTCAATTATATTCAATCCAAAGTTGACAAAATGATAGCATAGTTATTATAATAATATTCCACTGCTCACAAATTTAAACAGATTCATGCAACATATAGACAAATATTCAAATTGAAATTTAATGATGAAAACTATGTGTAAAATGAAAAATACACTGATTGGTTTAAAAAGAGACTAGATATTGTATCAGAAGATATTAGAGAACTCGAACACATCAGTTCAGTTCAGTCGCGCAGTCGTGTCCGACTCTTTGTGACCCCATGAATCGCAGTACGCCAGGCCTCCCTGTCCATCACCAACTCCTGGAGTTCNTTAAGTGAATATTCAAAATAAAATGGCTATGAACATTTGTGCTGGTTTGTGTCACATGTAGGTTTTCATTTCTCTAGGAAAAATACCTAGAACATAACTGTTGTGTAGTATGGTAATGTAACTTTGGCATTATACGAAACTGTCAAACTTTTTTCCAGAGTGACTATGTTGTTTTACATTTCCACCATTACTACATGAGAGAGACAGTCCCCCTACATTCCCATTATATTTGATATTCACTGATTTGCTTTTGACATAGGTCCATAAACTGCATGTTACTACTGCTAACCAAATGCCATAGTATACTATGATAAGCTTTATTATATTTTACTTGAAAGTGAAAATGTTAGTTGCTATGTCATGCCCGACTCGTTGCAACTTCATGGACTGTAGCCCGCCAGGCTCCTCTGTCCGTGGTATTCTCCAGGCAAGAATACTGGAGTGAGTAGCCATTTCCTTCTCCATGGGATGTTCCCCACCCAGAGATAGAACCCAGGTCTCCTGCATTGCGGGCAGATCCTTCACAGTCTGTTCTTTAACATTGCACTGTCTTATTGCTAAAAATTTACACATACTGTATAAGACATGTGTGTTTGCAAATTTCACTGGTTTATAGCCTAGCACTGAGATCACAAGATAATTATAATATTAGTAAGCAGTGCCAGATTTCTTTCCAAAAAATCTATCCTTGTGTACTTCACTGGAATTAATTTATATTTTCCATACCCTGAGAAAAACTTTGTAAAGAATTGACCTGCTGATGCAGGAGAAGTGGAAAACATAGTTTGATCCCTGGAACAGAAAGATCCTTGGAGGAAGAAATGGCAACCCATTCCAGTGTTCTTCCCTGGGATTCCCATGAACAGAGGAGCCTGGCATGCTGCAGTCCATGGAGTCACAAAGAGTCAGACATTACTGAGTGACTGAGCACAAGAAAAGTTTTCATTATCTAACTTTATCATACTGATTTCTATACATAAGATTTTTTTTAAAAAATTGAGTATCTCTAACGGATAGTGCTGCATTCAATATGCCAGCAAATTTGGAAAACTCAGCAGTGGCCACAGAACTGGAAAAGGTCAGTTTTCATTCCAATCCCAAAGAAAGGGAATGCCAAAGAATGCTCAATTTACCACACAGTTGCATTCATCTCACACGCTAGTAAAGAAGTTCTCAAAATTCTCCAAACCAGGCTTCAACAGTACGTGAACTGTGAACTTCCAGATGTTCAAGCTGGTTTTAGAAAAGGCAGAGGAACCAGAGATCAATTCCCAACATCCGCTGGATCATCAAAAAAGCAAGAGAATTCCAGAAAACCATCTACTTCTGCTTTATTTACTATGCCAAAACCTTTGACTGGGTAGATCACAATAAACTGTGGAAAATTCTTCAAGAGTTGGGAATACCAGACAATCTGACCTGCTTCCTGAGAAACCTATATGCAGGTCGGGAAGCAATAGTTAGAACTGGAAGTGGAATAACAGACTGGTTCCAAATAGGAAAAGGAGTACGTCAAGGCTGTATATTGTTATCCTGCTTATTTAACTTCTATGCAGTGTACATCATGAGAAACGCTGGGTCGGGAGAAGCACAAGGTAAAATCAAGATTGCCGGGAGAAATATCAATAACTTCAGATATGCAAATGACACCACCTTTATGGCAGAAAGGGAAGAGCAACAAAAGACCCTCTTGATGAAAGTGAAAGAGGAGAGTGAAAAAGTTGGCTTAAAACTCAACATTCAGAAAACGAAGATCATGGCATCTGGTCCCATCACTTCATGGGAAATACATGGAGAAACAGTGGAAACAGTGTCAGACTATTTTTTTTTAGGCTCCAAAATCACTGCAGATTGTGAATACAGCCATGAAATTAAAAGACTCTTACTCCTTGGAAGGAAAGTTATGACCAACCTAGATAGCATATTGAAAAGCAGAGACATTACTTTGCCAACAAAGGTCGGTCTAGTCAAGGCTATGGTTTTTTCCAGTGGTCACGTATGGATGTGAGAGTTGGACTGTGAAGAAAGCTGAGTGCCAAAGAATTGATGCTTTTGAATTGTGGTGTTGAAGAAGACTCTAGAGAGTTCCTTGGACTGCAAGGAGATCCAACCAGTTCATTCTAAAGATCAGTCTTGGGTGTTCATTAGAAAGACTGATACTGAAGCTGAAACTTTAATACTTTGGCCACCTGATGCAAAGAGTTGACTCACTGGAAAAGACCCTGACACTGGGATGGATTGGGGGCAGGAGAAGGGGACGACAGAGGATGAGATGGCTGAATGGCATCACAACTCGATGGACATGAGTTTGGGTGAACTCTGGGAGTTCGTGATGGACAGGGAGGCCTGGCATGCTGTGATTCATGGGTTCGCAGAGTTGAACATGACTGAGCGATGGAACTGAACTGACTGAACGTATAGTGAGTTTTAGAATCCCTTTGTGATTGCTTGCACTTCAAATGTTTCCTTTAGTGAATTGTGTGTTGACTCATATGCTGTATATGTCTTTCCTGGATTTTCTAACATTTTCTTATTTTAAATAATTTCTTTGAATCCTGTATTATCTCCTTGTTTTTTCTAGACAGTACAAGAATTTGATTCTAACACAAATGTGCTCAGTCACTTCAGTCATTTTCAGCTCTTTGTGACTCATGGACTGTAGTCTGCCAGGCTCTTCTGTCCACACAACTCTCTAGGCAAGAAGACTGGAGTGAGTTGCCATTTCCTGTTACAGGGGATCTTCCTGATCCAAGGATCAAACTTGCATCTCCTATATAGGCAGGCAGATTCTTTACCACTGAACAACCTGGGAAGTCTTCCAGTATGAAACTTTGCTACAATTTCCTTTGAAAATAAATTCTTTGTGTTTAATCAAATACATTATTTTTTATACACTGAAAAAAAGTAGAACATTTTGGATATTAGTAAGCTTTTCTACAATTTAACTACAAAAATATTCTTTCTGCATAATTGGCACTTATATAAAAGGAGCATAGATGGTGAATGAGAATTAATTTTTAAAACTTGAAGTCTTTTCAATACTATAAGCTCTGCCTTTAGAAGAAATAAAAAATACTGACCTGCCAATTTTAAACATTTTTCATACAAGCTTCATTACAATTTTTAAATTCCAACTCATTTTTGTAGAAGTATTGAATTTACATTTTCTTCCCCTTATTTTCATGTTTGATTTTAGAGTCTGAAACAGCACTCTTGAAAATTTATATCATGCATCATATTGTGAAAAGTTGAATTATATCAACAAGAAAATGTATTTCCTTTCTTTCAGAAAACAGACTTTTCTCATAAAGTCTGACCCAAAATGACTCACAGCATGGTATTCTGTGATACAAGAGCAAAGTTGCCTGTAATTCAAAATACAATATTGAAATTTACTTCTCTCAAAAAGGTTTCACAACCACTGATGAGACTTAACTTAGATAGAAAGGAAAATAGATAGGATGGAAAATGAAACAAGCCTTTCATTTTGTCTTTTAAAAAAATATTGTGGAAAAAAAAAAAGTCTTCCTTAAGCAGTAGCATGCCAAAGTAATGGTACCTTTGAGGGAGGAAGACAGCAGTAGAAAGGCAGCTACTATAAATAGTGTTCAGGATTTTTTCAACATTCCATCAGACTCACTTTATTTTTGATGTGAACATTACGTCTTCATGAATGCAATCACAATTATATCAACTTTTAACTCTCTGAAGGTTGACTTTATTTGAATAGATCAAATTATTATAAGGTATAGAGGATGAGAAAGTGAAAAACAGGTCCTAATAGGTAGGGAAGGAAAAGAAGACTGAGAATGAAAATTGACCACTCTCCTCTAAAAAAAAAAAAGTGTGAAAAACAACACAACAGCAGTGAGCTTTGTTAAATAATAAGGTAGAAGAAAGTTGCACAATATATAATGCTATTATAGAGAAGTATGTTGATAAGAATGTTGAGTGGCTATTGAAGTCTAAAGATGATTAATAGAAGTACAGCATTTCTTGAGTTGTATTCTACCCCAAATTGTGTATTTGTTTAAATATTGTATCTATATCTATATCTATCTACTGATATTTTGGGATTTTCCTCAAACTCTCATATAAAACTGATATTCTGGACCATATTTATTTTGTGGCTCAGAATGTTAAACTCACCTTAACATGAGGTTCTAAAGAATGGGGGTTGAAAATATCACTACTCAACAGAATGACAAAGGAAAATAAAGCAAAAATAGAAATGAATGTTGACAACAGGACTTAGAAGGTTAAATTAATTACTACTGAATTTGCACCAAATATACAGAACATTATTTAGCTAGTCATTGCAGGAACAAAAACAAGAATGGCTAAGTTTTATGCTAAAGTAATTTAATATCTAGTTGAATGGACAAAATAAATATGTAAAAATTAAATTTCAATGCAAGTTAGAAATGTTATACAAAATGTTATTTTAGGATATAGGTAACAGTGAATGTAAATGGCCCAATAAAAATTGTGTAAAAAGGATTCTAAGAGAATCTTTTATTATTCAGTATACGTCAGACTTTTGATACATCAGCTTGGACAGGAAAAAATAAAACCCATTTTATAGATTTGTAATGCAATTATCAATTAAATTGTTTTCCTTAAAGCACCAGAGAGAGTACCTTGCATGTAGGCAGCACTGGAAACCCATAAATGTGTAAATACATTGCATATACTATCTAGAGTAAGCATTAGGAAATGGACCAACTTAATTTTTATGTGAGCAGAGCAATGACTTTTATATCTGAGACTGAACATTAATCTATTATTCTGATACCCTGAAAGTTAAAGCAAAATTCAACAGGACAATACACAAGATTCCTTTCACATTTCCATTAGTTTTAGTGTTAATATTTATTGTAAGGAAGACTGAACGATACATTGTTTTCAAAATTGATTTTTTTTTCCTTTGCAAAAGGTGAAAAATGTAATGAATGGAAAATCTTTGCATTCTAGAATAATGTGGAAAAACATATGAATAATTCATTCTACTCAAAATCTAATTGACTTGAAAACCAAAATAGCACACTTAGATGACTATCTACTTAATTATATCAATTAATTAAAACAGACTTTTTTTTTTCAAAATAATCCTTGTGTTCTATCATTGTTTCCCTGTTATGTATAAATATTTATAAGGTTGAAAACATAAAATTTATTTGTTGAATTTCAAATTCAGTTAGTTCAGTTCAGTTCAGTCGCTCAGTCATGTCTGGCTCTTTGTGATCCCATGAGTTGCAGCACGCCAGGCCTCCTTATTCATCAAAAACTCCTAGAGCCTACCCAAACTCATGTCCATTGAGTCAGTGATACCTTCCAACCATCTCATCCTCTGTCTCCCCTTCTCCACCTGCCCTCAATCCCTCCCAACATCAGAGTCTTTTCCAATGAGTCAGCTCTTCGCATGAGGTGGCCAAAGTACTGCAGTTTCAACTTCAACATCAGACCTTCCAATGAACACCCAGAACTCACCTACATTAGGATGGACTGGTTGGATCTCCTTGCAGTTCAAGGGACTCTCATGAGTGCATCCAACACCACAGCTCAAAAGCATCAATTCTTCTGTGCTCAACCCTGGTCATAGTCCAACTCTCACATCCATACATAACCACTGGAAAAACCATAGCCTTGACTAGACGGACCTTTGTTGGCAAAGTAATGTCTCTGCTTTTGAATATGCTATCTAGGTTGGTCATAAATTTCCTTCCAAGGAGTAAGAGTCTTTTAATTTCATAGCTGCAGTCATCATCTGCAGTGATTTTGGAGCCCAGAAAAGCAAAGTCTGACACTGTTTCCCTATCTATTTGCCATGAACTGATGGGATAGATGTCATGATCTTAGCTTTCTGAATGTTGAGCTTTAAGCCAACATTATCTCTCTCCTCTGTTACTTTCATCAAGAGGCTCTTCAGTTCTTCTTCACTTTCTGTCATAAGGGTGGTGTCATTTGCATATCTGAGGTTGTTGATATTTCTCCTGGCAATCTTGATTCCAGCCTGTGCTTCTTCCAGCCCAGTGTTTCTCATGATCTACTCTGCATATAAGTTAAATAAGCAGGGTGACAAGCAGCCTTAACATATTCCTTTTCCTATTTGGAATCAGTATGTTGTCCCATGTCCAGCTTTAACTGTTGCTTCCTGATCTGCATACAGGTTACTCAAGAGGCAGGTCAGGTGGTCGGGTATTCCCATCTCTTGAAGAATTCTCCACAATTTATTGTGACCCACACAGTCAAAGCCTTTGGCATAGTCAATAAAGCAGTAATAGATGTTTTTTTCTGGAATTCTCTTGCTTTTTCGATGATCCAGCAGATGTTGGCAATTTGATCTCTGGTTTCTCTGCCTTTTCCAAAACTACCTTAACACCTGGAAGTTCACAGTTCACATATTGCTGAAGCCTGCCTTTGAGAATTTTGAGCATTACTTTACTAGCATGTGAGATGAGTGCAACTGTGTGGTAATTTGAGCATTTTTTGGCATTGCCTTTCTTTGGGATTGGAATGAAAACTGACATTTTCCAGTCCTGTGGCCACTGCTGAGTTTGCCAAATTTGCTGGCATATTGAGTGCAGTGCTTTCACAGCATCATCTTTTAGGCTTCGAAACAGCTCAACTGGAATTCCATCACCTCCACTAGCTTTGTTCATAGTGATGCTTCCTAAGGCCCACTTGACTTCACATTCCAGGATATTTGGCTCTAGGTGAGTGATCACACCATCTTAATTAACTGGGTTGTGAAGACCTTTTTTGTACAGTTCTTCTGTGTATTCTTGCCACCTCTTCTTAATATCTTCTGCTTTGTCAGGTCCATACCATTTTAAATTAAATTATACTAATTTAGCATGTCTAGGTATCAGTCATGGGCTTCCCTAACAGCTCAGAGGTAAAGAATTCTCCTCCAATGTGGGAGACCTGGGTTCGATCCCTAGTTTGGGAAGATGCCCTGGAGGAGGGCATGGCAACTGACTCCAGTATTCTACCCTTGAGACTCCCCATGAACAAAGGAGCCTGGTGGGCTACAGTCCATGGAATCACAGAGTTGGACACAACTGAGTGACTAAGGACAGAACAGATGTTAGTCACCTTTCATTTTAATCTAAAGACTGAAAAAAAAAACATATTATTTTGTGACAGCATACATATGATTTAAAAAATCAAGTTGAGAATAATAGTAGAGTGAGCAATTCATTTTAAATAATGCATAAGAAATAATCCTAAATTAACTGATTATATACTGGGAAGTTATGATAAAAAGGAAATCCTCTTTTTGCTTATTCTTAGCAACTTCATTTGAACAATGGAATGTTTTTCTCTTAATAATCTAAATTTTTGATATCAGATACCACAAGCTATTGCCATATCTACTATTCAAAATAACTGGCCAATATAGATAAGAAATTTCCAAATCCATTTTATATATAATAACATTTAGATCTCAATCATGAAATGTTCTAGAAAAATAGCCATATCAACAGTGAAATTTAAAAAGACATTACAATGCATATTTATTAGATAGCTAGTTGAAAAGGAAATGAAGAAGAAAAAAATAAGAGTTTTGCAGGGATATAAAGAAAAAAAATCTGTAACATATCTCTGACTAAGAGATTCCTGGAAAATAATATCTACTAAAAGTAAGGACAAGTCCTGTATTAATTCAGCTGCTTAGCCTTTTTCCAAACTTAATTCTAATTGATCAAGAAGAGAAAGAAATAAATATAAAACATTCTTTGAACACTTCTCATTATCACAGAGCAAATTTTCCCTATACACACTTTGGGAAACTTAGTGGCTTAAAATAAAAATTGTTCTTTTACAGTTCTGGAGTTCTGAATTTCAGAAGTCTAAATGGTCTTGACTGGGTAAATTCAAACTTGTTAAACAGCTACAATGTCTTTGGAAGCTCTAGGGAAAAAAATGAGTTCCTTGATTCTTCCATCCTTCAAGGATTACCCAGAATCCTTGTCGTGTGAGCCCACCTCCCATCTTTAAATCAAGAAGTATAGTATCTTTAAGTCCCTCTCCTCTCTAATTTCTGTCTGTATTGTTTCATTCTCTGACTCTGGCACTCCTGCCTCCCTCTTAATCACGACTCTTGATTATAATCAGTTCAGTTCAGTTGCTCAGTCGTGTCTGACTCTTCGTGACCACATGAATCACAGCATGCCAGGCCTCCCTGTTCATCACCAAATCCCAGAGTTCACCCAAACTCATGTGCATCGAGTTGGTGATGTTGGGTCACCCAAATAATTCAGTATGATCTTCCTGTATTAAGTCTTAATCACATTTCCATAGTCTTTTTTTTTTTTTCATATAAGGTAACAAATTCACAGGTTTTGGGGAATAAGACATAAATATATTCTGGAGGCCATTATTTGGCTTACCACAGTATACCTATTGACTCCCAAGAGTTGCAATCATCCCATATGCAAAATACATGTATCCTGTCTGAATGTTTCCAAAAGCCTCAATCCATTATAATATCAACTCAAAGTCCCAAAGCTCATCTAAATCTCAACAGCTCAAAAGGTCCAAATTTCATCTTATAGATTACCTAAATCAAATACAGGTGACAAAATATAAAGACCTACAAGACCTTTTAGAACTAACACCCAGAAAAGATGTCCTTTTCATTATAGGGGACTGGAATGCAAAAGTAGGAGTCAAGAAACATCTGGAGTAACAAGCAAATTTGGCCTTGGAGTACAGAATGAAGTAGGACAAAGGCTAATAGAGTTCTGTCAAGAGAACGCATTGGTCATAGCAAACACCCTCTTCCAACATCACAAGAGAAAACTCTACACATGGACATCACCAGATGGTCGACACCAAAATCAGATTGATTATATTTTTTGCAGCCAAAGATGGAGAAGCTCTATACAGTCAGCAAAAACAAGACCAGGAGCTGACTGTGGCTCACATCATGAGCACCTCATTGCCAAATTCAGACTGAAATTGAAGAAAGTGGAAAAAACCACTAGACTGTTCAGGTATGACCTAAATCAAATCCCTTATGATTATACAGTGGAAGTGAGAAATAGATTGAAGGGACTAGATCTGATAGACAGAGTGCCTGATGAACTATGGATGGAGGTTCATGACATTGTACAGGAGACAGGAATCAAGATCATCCCCAAGAAAAAGAAATGCAAAAAAGCAATATGGCTGTCTGAGGAGGCCTTACAAAGAGCTGTGAAAAGAAGAGAAGCAAAAAGCAAAGGAGAAAAGGAAAGATATTTGAATGCAGAATTCCAAAGAATAGCAAGGAGAGATAAAAAAGTCTTCCTCAGTGATCAATGCAAAGAAACAGAGGAAAAGAACAGAATGGGAAAGACTAGAGATCCATTCAAGAAAATTAGAGATACCAAGGGAACATTTCATGCAAAGATGGTCACAATTAAGGACAGAAATGGTAGGGACCTAAAAGAAGCGAAGGTATTAAGAAGAGGTGGCAAGAATACACAGAAGAACTGTACAAAAAGGGTCTTCATGACTCCGATAATTACGATGTTGTGATCACTCACCTAGAGCCAGACATCTTGGAATGTGAAGTCAAGTGGGCCTCAGAAAGCATCACCATGAACAAAGCTAGTGGAGGTGATGGAATTCTAGTAAAGCTATTTCAAACCTTAAAAGATGACCCTGTGAAAGCACTGCACTCAATATGCCAGCAAATTTGGCAAACTCAGCAGTGGCCACAGGACTGGAAAATGTCAGTTTTCATTCCAATCCCAAAGAAAGGCAATGCCAAAGAATGCTCAAACTACCACACAGTTGCACTCATCTCACATGCTAGTAAAGTAATGCTCAAAATTCTCGAAGGCAGGCTTCAGCAATATGTGAACTGTGAACTTCTAGGTGTTGAAGCTAGTTTTAGAAAAGGCAGAAGAACCAGAGATCAAATTGTCAACATCTGCTGGATCATCAAAACAAGAGAGGTCCAGAAAAACAACTACTTCTGCTTTAGTGACTATGCCAAAGCCTTTGACTGTGTGGATCACAATAAACTGTGGAGAATTCTTCAAGAGATGGGAATACCCGACCACCTGACCTGCCTCTTGAGTAACCTGTATGCAGATCAGGAAGCAACAGTTAGAACTGGACATGGAACAACAGACTGGTTCCAAATAGGAAAAGGAGTACATCAAGGCTGTATATTGTCACCCTGCTTATTTAACTTGTATGCAGAGTACTTCATGAGAAATGCTGGGCCAGAAGAAGCACAAGCTGGAATCAAGATTGCCGATAGAAATATCAATAACCTCAGATATGCAGATGATACCACTCTAATGGCAGAAAGTAAAGAGGAACTAAAGAGACTGTTGATAAAAGTGGAAGAGAAGAGTGAAAATGTTGGCTTAAAGCTCAACATTCAGAAAACTAAGGACATGGCATTCAGTCTCATCACAATGGCAAATGGATGGGGAAACAGTGGCAACAATTGCTGACTTTATTTTCTCAGCTCCAAAATCACTGCAGATGGTGATTGCAGCCATGAAATTAAAAGATTCTTACTTCTTGGAAGGAAAGTTTTGACCAACCTAGATAGAATATTCAAAAGCAGAGACATTACTTTGCCAACAAAGGTCCATCTAGTCAAGGCTATGGTTTTTCCAGTGGTCATGTATAGATGTAAGAGTTGGAATGTAAAGAAAGCTGAGCACCGAAAAATTGGTGCTTTTGAACTGTGGTGTTGGAGAAGACTCTTGAGAGTCCCTTGGACTGCAAGGAGATCCAACCAGTCCATCCTAAAGGAGATCAGTCCTGGGTGTTCATTGGAAGAACTGATGTTGAAGCTGAAGCTCCAATTCTTTGACCACGTTATGGGATCAGCTGACTCATTTGAAATGACCCTGATGCTGGGAGAGATTGAGAGCAGGAGAAGAAGGGGATGACAGAGGATGAGATGGTTGGATGACATCATTGACTCGATGGACATGGGTTTGGGTGGACTCTGGGAGCTGGTGATGGACAAGGAGGGCTGTTGTGCTGCATTTCAGGGGGTCACAAAGAGTCAGACACGACTGACTGAGCAACTGAACTGAACTGAACTGAAGCGACCCAATAACAATTTCAAGATAAACATTTTTTTTCAAAATTACTGAAGCTAATTGACAAATACAAATTTTATAAATGTATAAATGATTACTATAGTCAAGGTAATTAACATATAATTATTATTTTTGTGTACAATGAGAGCATTTAAAATCATCTCTCTTATCAGCTTTCAAGTATATAAAGACATATTAACTATGGTCAGAATGCTATACATTAGCTCTCCAGAACTATTCTTTCTACATAACTGAAACTTTGTATTTTTTAACCGTGTTCTCTGTATCCTCCACTAACCAGCCCCAGGCAATCACCATTCTTCTCTCTGCTTCTATGAGCTCAACTTCTTTAGATTCCACATGTGAGTGAAAGCATGCAGTCTTGTGACTGGCTTATTTAACTTATCAAAACATCCTTCAGATGATCTTGTGTTATTGCAAACAGCAAGATTTCATTATTTTTAAGTTACTATACATGTGTGTGTGTGTACGTGTGTGACATTTTCTTTATTCATTCACTCATTTACTTTACAAGTAGGCTGATTCCATTTCCTCACTATTGTGAGTCATGCTTCAGTGAACACAGAAATTATTCCAGTTCCTTTGGATACCCAGAACTGGGATTGAGAGATTATATGGTAGTTCTAGTTTTACTTTAAGAAACCTCCATACTATTTTCCATAATGGCTGCACCAGTTTATATTACATTTCCACTAACAATGTATAGAGATCTTTTTTCTCTACATCCCTACCAATATTTACAAATTTTGTCATTTTGATAACAGTCAATTCTAACAGGTGTGAGGTAACATCTCATTGTAGTTTTGATTTGCCTTTCCCTCATGATTATGGTGTTGATCATGTTTTCATATACCATTGGGCATTTGTGTGTGTGTTTGTTTTTCTTTTTGTTTTGTTTTTTTGAGAAATGGCTATCCAGGAACTTTGCCTTGTATCAGGTTGTTTTTTTTTTTTTTTTTTTTTTGTAATTGAGCTATTTGGATGTGGATATTATATAACAACTTATTAGATCTGTGGTTTTCATATATTTTCTCCCAATTCACAAATTGCCTTCACATTTTGTTGATTTTTTTTTCACCTTTACTGTCCAGAAGGTTTTTAGATTTATGCAATCATATTTGTTTACTTTTGCTTCTATGGCCTACACTTCTAGTACTGTATCCAAAAAAATTTGCTCAGACCATTGTTAAAAAATTATGGGTTTTTTTTTTTTAATGTTGTTTCATACTACAGTTTCAGATCTTGTGTTTAAGTCTTCAATCAATTTTGAGTTTGTTTTTATAAATGGTGTCAGAGGAAAGTCCAATTTAATTCCTCTGCATGTGAATATTTACTTTCCCCAACATCATTTACTGAAGAGAAGAGACTGTGTTTGTCTCAAATCCATTGATTATAAATGCATGGATGTGTATCTGGGCTCTATTCTGTCCATTGGTCTATATGTTTTATGTTGGTAGTATGCTATTTTGATAGATATAGCTATACAGTGTGTTTTGAAATCAGGTAGAGTGTTTCTTCCAACTTTGTTCTTTTTGCTCAAGATTGCTTTTGCTGTTTGAGGACTTTTGTGGTTCCACATGAATTTTGGAAATGTTTTTCTATTTCTGCAAAAACTACCACTGGTATTTTAATAAAGATTGCAATGAATCTGTAGGTCACTTTGGGCAATATGAACATCTTAACAATGTTAATTCTTATGTTCCATAAGCATGGTAAATTTTTCCAAGTATTTGTCTTTCTCAATTTCTGTTATCATTCTTTTTATCATTTTCAGTGTACATATCTTTCATCTCTTTGTTTAAAATTATTTCCAAGTCTTTTATGCTATAATAAATGTAATTATTCACTTAATTTTTTTTCAGATAGTTTATTGTTCATTTCAGTTAGTGTATAGAAATTCTACTTATTTTTGTATGTTGATTTTATTTACTGCAACCTTACTAAATTAATTTATCAGTTTCAACAGCTTTTGGTAGAGTCTTTGGGACTTTCTATGTATAACATCATGTCATCTGCAAACAAAAACAATTTTACTTCTTTTCTGATTACTCTAACTATGATTTTCAATGCTATGTTAATTAGAAATATGGCCTCTTGTTGTGAAGAGCTGACTCATTGGAAAAGACCCTGATGCTGGGAAAGTTTGAAGGCAGGAGGAGTAGAGGACAACAAAGGATGAGATGATTGGATGGCATCACGGATTCGATGGACATGAGTTTAAGCAAACTCTAGGAGATAATGAAGGACCAGGAAGCCAGTGTGCTACAGTCCACAGTGTCACAAAGAGTTGGACACGGCTGAGCAACTGAACAACAACATAAAGAACAAGCAAGAATGCATATCCACTCTTGAAACAGTCTTATTTTCTCTTCACATGTGAGGACAAACACAATTCTTTCTACATCTTGATAAAAATCTTTACAGATTCCATTTTGTGAGCAAGTTTTATAAGAGCAAGATTCTCTTATTACTATATTATTATTGTTATTGCATTCATATACTCTAAGCTTACCTCTCTTTGAGTTTACAGACCTGTAAAGGTGAAGCACAGACTATGGCCCCCAAATAATTTAATGAAATAACATGATGAGTTCCTGTCCTGGTGACATCCAGCTATCTTGCTTATGTATCTATATTTCTTTTTTATAGTCTTTTGGCATCAGCAGGTATCACTTTCTAGAATGTCATTTGCATGCATGCTAAGTCATGTCTGACTCTTTGGAAATTCATGGACTGTAATCTCCCAAGCTCCTCTGTCCATGGAATTTTCCAGTCAAGAATACTGGAATGGGTTGCTATTTCCTACTCCAGGGGATCATTCCAATCCAGGGATTGAGCCCACATCTTGCATCTCCTGCGTTAGGAGGCAGATTCTTTATTATTGTGCCACCTGGGAAGCCCTAGTACATTATTTTTAGTAAAAAATATGATTAACATTAAGGATTTCTTTGCATTTAATTTTTTCTTTATACTAAAAGAACACTTCCAGTTTACTTGTAATATTTTAAGTCACTTATTTAAATCAGAGTAGTTAGGCAATGGCACCCCACTCCAGTACTCTTTCCTGGAAAATCCCATGGATGGAGGAGCCTGGTAGGCTGCGATCCATGGGGTCGCTTTGACTCAGAAATGACTGAGTGACTTCATTTTCACTTTTCACTTTCATGCATTGGAGAAAGAAATGGCAGCCCACTTCAGTGTTCTTGCCTGGAGAATCCCAGGGACGGGGGAGACTGGTGGGCTCATGTCTATGAGGTCACACAGAGTCGGACACAACTGAAGTGACTTAGCAGTAGCAGCAGCAGCAGTCATAATCTTAGACATGTTTTAGAGATGATGATCTCTTTAATGGATGTTGCAGAAATTTATTTGACTTTCTAGGTTTGTTCACCATTCAGCTGTTCATATATACTATAATCTTTTTATTACAGCTGTATCTAATCCCAAATGAAGGTAGCATTGTTATTGGAACATTTTGATGTTGTTGTTACTATTGTTTTGAAGAACTGTCAACTATTATAAAGACATCTTAAGGAAAACTATTACTAAAAATAGTGAAACTGATGGATGATCAATACACACAAACATTTTTGAGTTAGAAATCCACCTTATTTTTAAGAATCTAGAAAAATCACTGGAGAATTATTAATAAAGAAAACTAAAGAAAAGGTAAAACTGTTATATAAGTTTATATATGAATATGAAATATGAATTTAAAATAAATTCAAAAGTCTAAGATTCTATTTGTTTTCAATTTAAAATGTATATTTACCAGAAATAAATTTACAAAAATTTAACAGCTTTTTGATTTAACAGAATCATATTCAAGTACTAGTTTAGGTAATCTAGATTACTAGGTTTTAACAAACTGTGGAAACCATAGGCACACATTTTGGAATTACAGTTTAAATGAATGTATGTTCAGCAACAGAACCAAGAATTAGTTTGCCTATGTTCCTACTCAGGGAGAAGTTACTCAGTGGGGAGAAAGATTAATTAAAAATAATATTCAAATTAATCTAGCTTTATAAAATATAGATTTTTTTCTTAAAGACAAAAACAAAGTGACAGAAATGTGTAGTCATCAGTATCTGTATAAAAGATAATTTTTAATATTTTACTTATATCTTCTTAATACCTGGAGAAGTTCACCAATTCTTTAAATATTCAAGATTAATATCCTAACAATATGTCATCTCAGGTCTTACAAATTTTACTCATGACAAGTTAAACACTACCTAAGCTAGAACCACAGAACACACATTGAAAGTATCCAAAAATCAAAATAGCTGCTAAAAAAGCCTGCCTGACATTTGCTTCATTGTAAGAACAATTACTTCTTATCAGCTCTATGACTGTATTTCTAGTTTCTTCTTTTAAAGGCAGTCTATATCTTGGCTCATTATAGTGCTTCCGGTGTGAGCAATTTGAGGGTTTTGGAATATGTCTCAATTGTATTCATACAGCATAAGAGAAAAATCCTACAATACTAACAAATGAGTAAGTATTGAGGAATGTTAGCATTCTTTTCCTCCCAAGAACTTCACATCAACTTCTTTCATTTCACAGTTATTTCTTCCTACTTTGTCTATATATTATACTGTTAGTACTATTCTTCTGAAATAAGCAATAAAAGCAGAAGCATTTTCTTCAAAATCCATTGTCAAAATGCCTCAATATTATTGAGAGAGTAACTACACATTCACAGGTATAAAGAAGGATATCCACAGTGCAATAAGCCTTTACTTTTGAAGGAAACTGAAAGTTTAAGCCCTGATTTTTCTAACTAGATATATGACCATAGACATTTAATTTAAAAACTATGATTCTAATGATTGACAGAAGGAAGTAACACCTGATCAATTTAATTCATGAAGACGTTGTAATTCTGACTGCTGCTGCTGCTGCTAAGTCGCTTCAGTCATGTCCAACTCTGTGATCCCATAGACGTCAGCCCACCAGGCTCCTCCGTCCCTGGGATTCTCCAGGCAAGAACACTGGAATCGGTTGTCATTTCCTTCTCCAACGCAGGAAAGTAAAAAGTGAAAGTGAAGTCGCCCAGTCATGTCCGACTCTTAACACCCCATGGACTGCAGCCTACCAGGCTTCTCTGCCCATGGGGTTTTCCAGGCAAGAGTACTGGAGTGGGTTGCCATTTCCTTCTCCATGTAACTAGTGAATTATTTAAAAACTTTTTTCAACTATGTAAAATTTTAACTACTTGTCAAACATTACTTGTGTTATGTCTATTCAATCTTAAATGATGAATAATTATATTAAAAAAAAAGAAACAAGTAATTTTCAACATTTTAATTATTTAGATCCATCCATGTAGTCATTCAAGTCATAAGGTAATTAGGTATTTACTGTCTACCTTCTATGTGCCAGGGATTTTTATATCACTGTAATTTCAACACAGGGAGAAAAGAGCCTCACCACCTCTTTGTTTCTCTCTCTCTCTTTTTCTGTCTCTCTTTGTATATTCAATTGAGAGAACTGAATTTAACATATAATGAAAAAGAGAACATCAGATAACAAAAAGTGTTATGAGAAAAATTAAAGTAGCATTATATTAGACAATGTTTTCTAAGTTTGTTACTTTAATGGAAAATCTGTCTTAGGAGGTGACACTTAAATTGAAGTTTTAAGAAAGGAGAAAGTATTCCAAAATCAAAATCACTGTGAAGAATGTTTAAAGCAGAGGAAATGGGTCAAAGTAGAAATAGGCTTGAATTGAAAAACTGGAAAAATCTCTCAAGTTTCTTTGTGTGGACCAGAAGGAGATATTTAAATAAAAACAAAACAGAGACTAGAATTGAAGCTCCCTCAAGCACACAAAGCCATTTAAGCCATATAAGCAAAACTTTAGTTTACTCTTTTTATGAATATAATCAAACTTAACTTATTTTTTTATAAATGCCTCTGATAATCATAAAGGATATTGAAGTATCTTTCTTAAAATAGTATAAAGCAATCACTTTTAACCATTTTCATGCCATCTGAAAACCCCACTATAATAATCAGTAATTGTAAAGGTTAAAGAATATCCCCATTTTCAACCTGTAACATCATGCTTCTGAATTTCATACCAGTTTTGTATTTGAAGTATTCCAGTTTGTTGCTTCTCACTCAATAAAATGTTCATTTCAAGTAAAGTATTTTTTGAAAGACACAAAAGTGTTCAGGAAGTACCTGGTTAGGTGAAATAAACTTTTGTGCCTTTGCTTTTATTGGCTGACATATGCTCCCTCAAATTCATATGTTGAAGTCTTAATCCCAATACCTCAGAATGTGACTGACTCTAATCCAGTATGACTGGGAACTTTAAAAGGAGAAGGAATTAGGACACAGACACACAGAGGGAGAACACCATGTGAACATGAAGAAGACTAACTGCAAACCAAGGAGACAAGCCTTGGCAAGAAAAAAAAAAAAAAATCCTGTGGATGCCTTGATCTCAGATTTCTAGCTTCCAGAACTGTGAGAAAACGTCTGTTGTTTAGGGTACTCTATTGTACAGCATGCTGAGTTCTTTGGTTGTTCCTGACTCTTTGCGACTCTATGGACTGTAGCCTGTCAGGCTCCTCGGTCCATGGGATTCTCCAAGAAAGAATACTGGACTGGGTTGCCATGCCATCCTCCAGGGGATCTTCACTGCCCAGGGGTCAAACCCACATCTCTTATGTCTCCTGCACTGGTAAAGGGGTTCTTTACCACTAGCACCACCTGGGAAGCCCAGCAAATTAGTACACTGGTTTAGGAGATTTTATTTTATTCTAAGTGGAAGAGTCAATCATTGAGAGCTTTCAAGGGAACTACATCATCTATTTAATTTATATTCTTCTAAGAATATTCTGGATACTGTGCACAATTAATTTCTGTAAAGTCCTAGTTCAGTTCAGTCGCTCAGTCATGTCCGACTCTTTGCGACCCCATGAATCACAGCCCGCCAGGCCTCCCTGTCCATCACCAACTCCCGGAGTTCACTCACACTTACGTCTATCGAGTCGGTGATACCATCCAGCCATCTCCTAGAGGGGATAGTAAAGAAGCCATACAAAGAGCCTTCTGCAGATGAGCAGAGTATATACATCTTAGTGTGTTTGTGTATGAGATGGTGGTGGTGGTGGTTTAGTCGCTAAGTTATGTCTGACTCTTTGCAACCTCCATGGATTGTAGCCCACCAGGCTTCTCTGTCTGTGGAATTTCCCAGGAAAGAATACTGGAGTGGATTGTCATTTCCTTTTTCAGAGGATATTCACAACCAGGGATGAAGCTTGGGTCTCCTGCATTGAAAGTGGATTCTTTACTGATTGAGACACCAGGGAAGCCCTTCTATATGTATAATTTATTTAATATCCATACATTAATTTTAGCCACATGTATAACCACACTGCTTTATGGTATGTATTTATTTTGGCAGATCTGCTATAACTCAGAGTTAAAGGTTTGTTTTAAAATTATTTATCAGAGATAATTATGGATGCTTAGATAACTAGTCATATATCACTGCCTTATTAATGACAAATCAATTTTTGCTAATTTTGTTTTGTTACCTTATTTTTTGCAAACAGTTTGCTTTATATCAGAAACAGAGAAAAGAGCATATCTTCATGTATATATATATATACACACATATAGTTAAAATAAAAATCAAGTTATTAATCTATGAAAGAAGACAGTTTAGGAAAGTTTGATATATTGAAAAATGCATAGTACTGGGAATGAAGAAACACATAACTTAATTTTTTTACAGTATGATGTAAACAATGTAATAAATCTTAATTACTATGAATCTATTGTATTAATAGAACCCATTAGAAATATTGAATTGATGAAAAAGACAGTGATTTAATGGAAACCAAGCAAAAACCAAGCACTATTATAGATATTAAAATACTGATATAAACAAATTGCTTAGTTAACCAAAACACCAGATATAAATAACTTTTCTTTTAAAATGATATATTCCATTTTAAAGTACATTATTTACATCTGACTTAATTTACAAAATTATATCATATTGGAATGTAAAGTCAGTGAACAGCATTCTTTTTAGATATAAAACATATGTTACTGGTAGCCGTTGCCTGATGAAGCTTCAATATTCAGCTCAAAAATGTTGAAGCTATAATCATTAAACATATGTCAAAGACACAGAAACATAACAGCTCTAGTATTAGAGAAGTAAGATGGGAGAGAGGAATATAAAAGATCTTTATAGAGGCACAAAGAGAAATGCAAATCTAATTATAGTCATGTTTTATTATAAGAGATTCAGGATTGTCTTCGCATCATTTAATTAGAACAAATGAGTAATAGCCAGAGTCACTTTAAAAGGGCCATTTAAGATAATATTTTACAGGAAAGTTGGTGATTCATTTAAATGGCAGCTACTGCTTCCACCCAGAAGCTGATTACAGTACTAGAAATAACATAGAGGAACCACATTTTAAGTTTTCCATTTCTGTGTACAAATGTATGTAAAGGAAGTGTCCAATGGGTTCTCTATCAGCCAACTGTGATATTAAGATTGAAGTTTGTATTAGGTATTAACATTTATTAGGTATTAACATCTGGAAAAGAAAAGGGAAGAATAATGGGGATGAGGAACAAGTCAAACTGTGGCACAGGGTGGACAAAGCCTCAGCCAGTCTGTGGAAGGGACACTTGAGAGATTGACATCCATCAAAGTTTTACCTGATGGACAAAATTAGCCAGGCCTTTATACAGCTGTCTTGCTTTGTCATTCTGTCTGCAATCTGATGGATACAGATAAGAGGCTTGTGGAATCTCCCTGATGGGAGAGACCTGCTGTGGAGGAAGCTGGGTTTCATTCTAATGGATGGGGCCATGCTCAGTAAATTTTTTTTTTTTAATTTTTATTTTTACTTTATTTTACTTTACAATACCATACTGGTTTTGCCATACATTGACATGATTCCACCACGGGTGTACATGTGTTCCCAATCCTGAACCCCCCCCCACCTCCCACCCCATATCAATTCTCTGGATCATCTCCGTACACCAGCCCCAACCATCCCATATCCTGTATCGAACATAGACTGGCGATTCATTTCTTACATGATAGTATACATGTTTCAGTGCCATTCTCCCAAATCATCCCACCCTCTCCTTCTCCCTCAGAGTCCAAAAGTCAATTCTATACATTTGTGTCTCTTTTGCTGTCTCACATAGAGGGTTATCATTACCATCTTTCTAAATTATATATATATATATGTGTGTGTGTGTGTGTGTGTGTGTGTGTGTGTGTTAGTATACTGTATTGGTGTTTTTCTTTCTGGCTTACTTCACTCTGTATAATCAGCTCCAATTTCATCCATCTCATTAGGACTGATTCAAATGTATTATTTTTAATGGCTGAGTAATACTCCATTCTGTATATGTACCACAGCTTTCTTATCCATTCATCTGCTGATGGACATCTAGGTTGTTTCCATGTCCTGACTATTATAAACAGTGCTGCAATGAACATTTTTCTGTTGATGAGTGGGGCTGAGATCCTTCCCTGTAGTTTGGGCTAAGGCCAAACTATGGTATGGGTATTGGCAACCTCCTTCAAAAGGACTTATGCCAGCACCCCCGGGGCTCCCACCACTATTGTATTCAATGACCTAGACCCCATGGCAGGCCATTGTTTACCCACACCTCTTCAGGAGACTCTTTGACACACACAAGCAAGTCTGACTCAATCTCCTGTGGGGTCACTGCTCCTTGCTCCCAGGTTCTGGTGTGCACAAGGTCCTGTTTGTGCCCCCAAGAGTCTGTTTCTCCAGTCCCATGGAATTTCTGCAATCAAATCTCACTGGCTTCCAAAGTGAAATTTCCTGGGGGTTCTCAGACCATTTGCTGGGTCCCCAAGCTGGGAAATCTGTTGTGGATCACAGAACTATCACCAGACAGTCAATACCAAAATCAGATTGATTATATTCTTTGAGGCCAAAGATGGAGAAGCTCAATAAGTGAAGTCACTCAGTTGTGTCTGACTCTTTGTGACCCTGTGGACTATAGCCTACCAGACTCCTTTGTCCATGAGTTTTTCCAGGCAAGTGAGTTGCCATTTCCTTTTCCAGGAGATCTTCCCAACTGAGGAATTGAGCCCAGATCTCCCACATTGTAGGCAGACACTTTACTGTCTGAGCCACCAGGGAACTCTGGAGAAGCTGAATACAGTCAGCAAAAATAAGACTAGGAGCTGACTGTAGTTCAGATCATGAATGCCTTACTGCAAAAATCAGACTTAAATTGAAGAAAGTAGGGAGAACCACTAGACCATTCAGGTATAACCTAAATCAAATCCCTTCTGAATATATAATGGAAGTGACAGATTCAAGGGATTAGATCAAATAGACAGAGTACCTGAAGAAATATGGATGGAGAGTCATAACTTTGTACATGAGGTGGTGATCCAAATCATCCCCAAGAAAAAGAGACTCAAAAAGTCAAAATGTTTGTCTAACAAGGCCTCTCAAATAGCTGAGAAAAGAAGAGGAGTGAAAGGCAAAGGAGAAAAGAAAAGGTATACCCATCTGAATGCAGACTTCCAAAGAATAGCACAGAAAGATTATAAAAAAGCCTTCCTCAGTGATCAATGTAAAGAAAAGAGGAAAACAATAAATTGGAAAGACTATAGATCTCTTCAAGAAAATTAGAGATACCAAGAGAATATTTCTTGCAAAGATGGGCAAAATAAATGACAGAAATTGTATGGACCTAAAAGAAGCAGAAGATATTAAGAATAGGTGTCAAGAATACACAGAACTATACAAAAATGATCTAAATGACCCAGATAACCACGATGGTATGATCACTCACCAAAAGCCAGACATTCTGGAATGGGAAGTCAAGTGGGCCTTAGGAAGCATCGCTACAAACAAAGCTAGTGGAGGTGATGGAATTCCAGTTGAGCTATTTCAAATACAAAATGATGATGCTGTGAAAGTGCTACACTCAATATACCAGCAAATTTTAAAAACTCATCAGTGGCCACAGGGCTGGAAATGCTCAGTTTTCTTTCCAATCCCAAAGAAAGGCAATGCCAAATTGTCCAAGTTAGGCTTCAACAGAATGTGAACTGAGAAATTCCAGATGTTGAAGCTGATTTAGAAAAAGCAGAGGAACCAGAGATCAAATTGCCAACATCCATTGCATCATAGAAAAAGCAAGATAATTCCAGAAAAGCATCTGATTCTGCTTTATTGACTACACCAAAACCTTTTATTGTGTGGATCACAAAAAACTGTGCAATATTCTTAAAGAGATGAGAATACAGACCACCTGAACTGCCTCCTGAGAAATCTGTATGCAGATCAAGAAGTAACAGTTAGAACTGGACTTGGAACAAGAGAGTGGTTCTAAATTTGCAAAGGAGTATGTCAAGGCTGTATACTGCTACCCCACTTATTTAACTTATATACAGAGTGAAGTGAAGTGAAGTCGCTCAGTCGTGTCTGACTCTTTGCGACCCCATAGACACCAGGCTCCTCCATCCATGGGATTTTTTAGGCAAGAGTACTGGAGTGGGTTGCCATATATACAGAGTACATCATGTGAAATGTGAGGGTGGATGAAACACAAGCTGGAATCAATATTGCAAGCAGAAATGTTAATAATCTCAGATGTAAGATGACACCGCCCTTCTGGCAGAAAGCAAAGAAGACTCAAAAGAGCTTCATGATGAAAGTGAAAGAGAAGAGTGAAAAAGTTGGCTTAAAATTAAACATTCAAAAAATTAATATCATGGTACCCGGTCCCATCACTTCATGGCAGATAGATGGGGAAAGTATGGGAACAGTGACAGACTTTATTTTGGGGGCTCCAAAATCACTGCATATGGTGATTGCAGCTATGAAATTAAAAGATGTTTGCTTCTCGGAAGGAAAGCTATGACCAACCTAGATAGCATATTAAAAAGCAGATCCATTATCTTGCCGACAAAGGTCCATCTAGTCAGAGTTGGACTATAAAGAAGGCTGAGCACTGAAGAATTGATGCTTTTGAACTGTGATGTTGGAGAAGACTCTTGAGAGTCCCTTGGACTGCAAGGAGAGCTAGCTAGTCCATCCTAAAAGAAATCAGTCCTGGATATTTTTGGAAGGACTGATGCTAAAGCTGAAGCTCCAATACTTTGGCTACCTGATGCAAAGAACTGACTCATTATAAAAGACCCTGATGCTGGGAAAGATTGAAGGCAGGAGGAGAAGGTGATGACAGAGGATGAAATGGTTGGATGGCATCATCGACTCAATGGACTTTAGTTTAAACATGCTCTGGGAGCTGGTGATGGACAGGGAAGCCTGGTATCCTGCTGTCCATGGAGTCACAAAGAGTCAGACACGACTGAATGACTTTACTGATTGAGTTGCTTCGTCATCGGATTCAGGCATCCCTGAGAAAGTGTGACTTTAGGTAAGGCATGTCTCTGCAGCCAAGCCAGACTCTGAAGTAGTTGATAGCTGGAGGCAGTCTGCTGACCACATTCCTCAGTGGGAGGCAGCAAGCTGAGTCTCGAAATTCTATCTGGTTGGCAAGGTGATCCTGTCTACTTCTTTCCACCAATTGTGCTACTTGGAGCCACTCTCTGTATATGTTTGTGGAGCAGCTCCCTCAAAATTCCATTGAACAGTTCTTTCTGAAAGGAGATTAAAGAGGGATGTGGCTGTAATAGACCTCAGACTTTGCAAAGGCAGTCACAGTTAGTACTACAGTTGTCATTCATTGTCATCATCCTCCACCATTCATTCTAGATTCTCCTTGCCCTCAGTTCGTACTTCTTTTCTGTCTTGATGTCTTACCCATTGGTGTGAACCAGAGTTTTGTCCACGAGATGAGTCCTAGTCACTATGCCCTTCTTAATTTTGAGTTACTGTACTTTCCTAATATTCACAGTTGGGCAAGAAGCATCAAAAATCCCTTAAATTGATTACCTGTATCTTCCCTGCATTTGTTTGGTAGAATATACCATCTTATTAGCAGTATCAGTTACACTTGCAAAAAATATTTGACTTTCCTTCTTGTTGCTATTTCTTGGATAAAAATAACCCCAAAGTGTCTGGGTAACAGGTTTATGTAATAGTACTGTAGAACTCTTTCCTCTGTTACTTTGGGTCTAGTACCTATAATCCTGTAGTGCCCAGATGCAGAGATATTTCAAAAGTTCCTGGTATATCATTAGTGTTAATAATAACTGAGGATGCTCTTTTTTCCATGCCTTGCTTCCCATTCCCGTGTATTTGTCCTCTGGAGAAACAGTACAAAATAAACATTCTTTTTCAATACATGTTAATGATCCTGGATGATGCATGCTATTCTTACAAAATATTTCCTTAGAGCTGTCATGCCCAGTGTATCTTCTGTAGGCCAGTGTGCTTCTGGGTGGTGCAATAAATGACAGAAATATTAGATCTTGTAGAGCATTTTTAGTTTAAATGTGCTCAGTAGTCTGATACAATATTCTAAGGGATTCTTTGTCCATAGATCAAATGTTCCATAAACTCACTGAAGTAGGTACTAATCAATGCCCTGCTAACCCATACTCAGAATATATGTCTATGCATGAGAGAAAAAACTCCTGATCTGATCAGAATGGAAGGAATACAATATAATAAATTTGCCAAGTATTATAAGTTTCCTGTAGCATGATGAATTTGGGGTTTTTATTTTTGGTGCTGTTGTTGGCAATTTAGATCATTTTGGCAGTGGAAGTTCATTCTGTTATGCTTCTGCCTCTGCAACCACAGCTTCTTCAGTCATATCTTTTCATATGAACACTGGCTTGTCCATTGAAAGACAAGGTGTCAGCTAGTTGGATGACACCAACTAACCAGGTAATTTTATTTACTTAATAGTTCAGTGCTTCTTCAATAGTGAAAACTCTCTAGTGGACTATAATATATGATAAAAATGTCATGCTTACTTCAATATGTCCATCCACATGCATTTACCTCATAATGAAAAAAAAAGTGAAAGTTGCTCAATCATGTCTGACTGTTTGCCACCCATGAACTGTGTAGTCCATGGGATTCCCCAGGCCATAATATTGGAGTAAGTAGCTTTTCCCTTCTCCAGCTTTTCCCTTTCTCTTCCCAACCCAGGGATTGAACCCAGGTTTCCTGCCTTGCAAGCAGATTTTTTACCAGCTGAGCCAGGAGGGAAGCCCTTAACTCATAATACTTTCCTCCTATTTTCCCATCTGTTTTCCTCCAATTTCATGACCATTTGTCCAGGAGATTTGTCTCTATTCTCAAAATTGTTTATGTTCTAATTTTGATTGATTGTTTTCTGCTGAAGTGGAAAAGTAGATGCCCTTTCCAAAGAATTTCCTTAGACATTATCTTTCAAGTTCACCCCTAAGTAGACTATAATAAAACTGCTGTCCACTTTTAATGTGCACCCATACAATGAAATGACCCCTATATAAATTAAGTTGAGACATTTTTATCCTTACTTAGGAGGTCATACAGAATTTCCCATCAGCCATAGGTGTGAGTTGAAAGTTGGGTACTGGTAAAAACCATCAATGCCTTGAGAGTTGTGGAGTTTTATAAGTTATAAAAGTTACAACGATTTCATGTTTACTTTGGAGACAATTCCCAGAACACTCCCGATTAACTATATTTCCTAAGTAGTTTTAAAATATGTCAGGTTCCTGAATCTTCACAGAGTTTATGTTCCACCCTCTAGAGTATAGAGCCTTACCAAATCTTCTAGCATGCTAGTCATGTCATGCTCATAAAACTCAACCAAAATATTATCAATGTGATAAATCACTGTGATGTTCTGCAGTGTGTCCAAGATATCCAGATATCTTCTGACTATATTGTGATGGAAAGCAGAATAATTGACATGACTATAAAACTAAATCAGTATAGCTGTTCATGACATGAGTGCATACAGTTTCTGACCTTCTTTTTTGATTGAAATAGAAAATAACATATTCACTAAATCAATGGCCAAATGTCATGCCCCTAGGCTATATTAATCTGTTTTAGCAAAAATATTATATTTGATTGCTTGACTGATTTTGCAATAGTGTACAGTTATCTTTTCCATGATCCATTTGGTTTTTATAGGAATTTAACTACTGAAGTACAGGAAGACACATAGGAAACTGATTACCTCCTCTACATTCTTTAGGTCTGTAAGGTGATAATAATCTCCTTACAATTCTGAATGAGATATTTTGTACTTACTACCTTGGCTGGAGACAGCCAGTTTAAAAGACTTTCAGTTTACTTCCCACTTACTAGCTTCTATCCCACAGATCAAGAACATAATGGTTGTGCAAACTGCCAACTATGACAATTCCTATTACATATTTGTTGTTGTTGTTGTTTTAGTTGCTAAGTCAAAGTAGCTCAGCCGTGTCTCACTCTGTGCGACCCCATGGACTATACAGTCCATAGAATTCTCCAGGCCAGAATACTGGAATGGGTAGCCTCTTCCTTATCCAGGGGATCTTACCATCCCGGGGATTAAACCCAGGTCTCCCACATTGCAGGTAGATTCTTTACCAGCTGAGCCACCAGGGAAGCCCAGTCTCTAAGTCATGTCCAGCTCTTTTGCAACCCCATGGACTGTAGCCTGCAGGATTCCTCTGTGACTAACTTTTCCCAGGCAAGAACACTGGCATAGGTTGCCATTTCCTTCTCCAGTGGGTCTTCCTAAAAGCAGTATCAAACCCTTGTCTCCTGCATTGGCAAGCAGATTCCTTCCACTGAGCACCAGGAAAATCCTAAGGAAAATGTCATTAGATGAGTTCAGATACTATATGTTCGTCTAGTGTAAGTCAGACTCTAGCTAGGATTTAATTTATTGTTTGATTTTTATGTATTACTACATTAAGATAATGTTCATGATGACACTTCAGGATTCAGGATATCAGTGACAATTAGCTACTCCTACCCAACATTCATAACAGTGTCTAGGTATTCTCCATTTCCCAGTTCAGTTACTCATATAAACTGTCCAATGGTCCTTCTTTAAAGAAGTACTGATGGATTCATTTCATATATAAACAACCTGGGAATGAAGAGTCACTTCTTCCTAAAAATGCAGCCACCTCTTCAGTTCAAGAATTTTGGGTCTGATCACTTGATCAGTTTTAAAAACTGAGATGGAAATCATGAATCTTTATTTGTAGGGTTGACCTCAGGATTCTAGTTATTTGTTCTCGATTTTTTTTTATTCTCATGGTACAGCCATCCATTTATTTATACCTCGGTTAGAAATGGTTAATATAATAGCAATTTAATCATCTCCATTATATTTGTGAGTCAGATTCTCTTGGTCACCACATAAACCTTGGTAGTTATTATAATTACAATCTTCTGGCTTTTGGCAAATAAGTTCTGTAATATGGTCTTTACTGTGAGGTATTGTAATAGGCATTACTATCAGACAAGTTTTGAAACTGACTCTTTTACTGTCAGGTTTGGACTTACAGAAGAAAATCATTCCTGAATTCATTGGAGATGCTGGTTCCCTTTTCATCAGCACATTTATTATAACATCTTAACTGGCATGCTTGTGGTCTGTTATTTTCCTTAGAACACACTCTATGGTGGGTCTTCCAGTATAACTTCTGGTGGATATACTTGGAAGTATATCCACATAGTATAAATTCATTCTAGGACACTGAAATTACTGAGCATTACAGTCCTTTTATCATTGTTTTCCCTGAAACTTCCAACACTTCAACTTCACTTAACATGAAATGTTATTTTTTTCATGCTTAGATACTGACCTATTAATAACCTTGCTACCTATATTTGATCTGAGGTCAGTGATACACAAAGACTCTAAAACCTTCTCATGAGTCAAGTATTACCCTTTATTTAAATCCCATTTCCCTGGTGGCTCAGATGGTAAAGCATCTGCCTACAATGCGGGAGACCTGGGTTCAATCCCTGGGTTGGGGAGATCCTCTGGAGAAGGAAATGGCAACCCACTTCAGTACTCTTGCCTGGAAAATCCCATGGACAGATAGTCCATGGGGTCGCAAAGTGTCAGACACGACTGAGCGACTTCACTTTCACTTTCTTTCAGAATAAATAATCATACCAATAATAACATAAAATACATATATATATACATGTATATGAATTCTATGAAATACATTTAAAATATGCAGAATGCATTATATATATTCTGTGATATATATGTGTGTGTGTATATGTAATATGGATGTACAACAGCACATATATTTGTAGGTAGATAAATAAAGATATAAAGAATAATTTCTCTGTAAAAATAGTTGAGTTGATGTAAACCTCTTTATACTAATTTCTAAGAATAAAACAAAATATGTGTCCAGTAGTGGGCATTTGATATACATTGTTATTTTCCTTTCTTGAAATAACCTTTTCTATTAAGCACAAGTTCTTTTGTTATAAAAGAAGTACTGAATATTTATTTACCTGTGAGCATGTGGATCAAGAGAGCAATGAATAGAAACTATTGTTATTTATTTAGTCACCAGCATTTTAAGTCAAACTCTTCTGTGCTAAAATGATAAAGTATTTGGCACATAAGAAATCTGTCATATAAATATAATTTTGATACAAGTTGGAGCAGGGAAATTATTATGCTGTTGTAAGAAAGACTACTATCAAGTAAGCCTAGGATGAAATATAAAACTACAAAGTGGTAGAATGCAAACATATAAGAATATTCTTACCATACTGTTCAAGATGATACAGAAAACAAATCCTAATGCTAAAAAGTAAATCATTATTTGAAGATTTGAATTGTGGGAGTGGGAACTTTTCTAAATTCTTAAAAGGACAAAGATATTTCAAATAAGGAAACAAACTCCTTTAATAATTGCATAACCTATCAGTTCAGTTCAGTTCAGTCACTCAGTCGTGTCCGACTCTTTGCTGCCCCATGAATCGCAGCATGCCAGGCCTCCCTGTCCATCACCAACTCCCAGAGTTCACTCATAGTCGCATCGATTGAGTCAGTGATGCTATCCAGCCATCTCATCCTTGGTCGTCCCATTCTCCTCCTGCCTCCAATCCCTCCCAGCATCAAAGTCTTCTCCAATGAGACATCTCTTCGCATGAAGTGGCCAAAGTACTGGAGTTTCAGCTTTAGCATCATTCCTTCCAAAGAAATCCCAGGGTTGATCTCCTTCAGAATGGACTGGTTGGATCTTCTTGTAGTCCAAGGGACTCTCAAGAGTCTTCTCCAACACCACAGTTCAAAAGCATCAATTCTTCGGCACTCAGCCTTCTTCACAGTCCAACTCTAACGTCCATACATGACTACTGGAAAAACCATAACCTTGACTGGATCTTAGTTGGCAAAGTAATGTCTCTGCTTTTGAATATACTATCTAGGTTGGTCATAACTTTTCTTCCAAGGAGTAAGTGTCTTTTAATTTCATGGCTGCAATCACCATCTGCGGTGATTTTGGAGCCCCCAAAAATAAAGTCTGACACTGTTTCCACTGTTTCCCCATCTATTTCCCATGAAGTGATGGGGCCAGATGCCATGATCTTTGTTTTCTGAATGTTGAACTTTAAGACAACTTTTTCACTCTCCTCTTTCACTTTCATCAAGAGGCTTTTGAGCTCCTCTTCACTTTCTGCCATAAGGGTGGTGTCATCTGCATATCTGAGGTTATTAATATTTCTCCTGGCAATCTTGATTCCAGCTTGTGTTTCTTCCAATCCAGCATTTCTCATGATGTACTCTGCATATAAGTTAAATAAGCAGGGTGACAATATACAGCCTTGATGTACTCCTACAACACTATACAAAATTTAATTCAAACACAAAGATGAATTCTTCTGATTGCTACTGCTGTATTATAATCTGCCCCAAATTATTCACATAAAATAAGTGCTTGATTAATTTCAAAAATTCTATTGATCAACAATTTGGACGTAATCCAGTTGAATGACTTATCTCCTTTGCATAATATTTGTGGCCTCAGATGGGATCACAAGATAACTGAGTTTGACTCAAACAGCTGAGGAATCCTCAAAAGGCTAGTGGTTGAAAAAAACCTGAGTCATTCAGTCCTGTCTGACTCTTTGTGAATCCATGGGCTATAGCCCAGCAGGCTCCTCTGACCATAGAATTCTCCATGCAAGAATACTGGAGTGGGTTGGCATTTCCTTCTCCAAGGTATCTTCCCTATCCAGGAATCAAATTCAGGTCTCCTGCATTGCAGGTGGACTCTTTATTGTCTGAGCCATCAAGGAAGTACCTGAAAAAGCTAAGTACAAAGGCTTTTGTTTCCAGATAGATTCTTATTTTGCATATCCTCCTCTGGGCTGAAAAGAGTGTGTGATCACCCAATTGGCTTGGTGTTTTCGGCATGATAACTAGGTTCCATGAGAACGCTTTCTAAGAAAGTGATCATTCCAGAGGAACTAGGGAGAAGATACATGGTCTTTTCTGATCTTGCCTTGGATGGAAATTATCTATCATCAATTCTTCCATACTCTACTACCTAAAACTACACAGTCTTGTCCAGATCCAAAGGGAGAGGATATAGACCTAATCTCTCAAGGGAAGAGAGTCAAAATGTGCTTTTTTTTTTTTTTCCTTTTAATTGCCACATGCAGAAGTAAAATAAAATGGACTGGTTTTTGTGGTTTCAAGAATTAATCTACATGAATAAAAAGGTAATATGGGGTATCACTAAGTATTACAAGTAAAATGTATTTTCATTTGAGCAGAATTGCTGGGTGATAGATGAAAAAAGCTAAATTTTTCAATATTCTCCAATACAACTTTAGATCTCACAACTTGAAACAATATTTTCAAACAGTGTGGCTTTGTTACCTAGGTCAAATAAATACAACTTTCAACATTTTGATATTTAAAGTATTCTGTAAGTTCCTACCAAATAATACCATGACATTAAAAAAGGATTACAAATTTTCTAATAGTTGTTTCTCAGTTCTGATTGTAAAAAGATCATTTTTACATAGTGTTGAAAGCATGTACCTTTTATTTTATAATGTCTGGTTTTAAGTACTCCTACTAATACTGGTCACACTATAATAAAGATAAGGTAAAATCCAGTACCATCTCCAGAATCATATGATTAGTTGTGCCATGTATTTGTACCCCACCTTACAAAGACGTAAGCTCAGACGGTAAAGCGTCTGCCTACAATGCGGTAGACCCAGGTTCAATCCCTGGGTTGGGAAGATATCCTGGAGACGGAAATGGCAACCCACTCCAGTATTCCTGCCTGGAGAATCCCATGGACGGAGGAGCCTGATAGGCTACAGTCCATGGGGTCATAAAGAGTCAGACATGACTCAGTGACTTCACTTACTTACTTACAAAGAAGAGAACAGTAGAAGGAATGATCGTGAGATAGAGCTAAATATTGTAACTAATGTGAGAAATATCTTTAAAATATATCAATAGAATTAACTAGCAAGTTTCAATTGTCACAGTCCCTCCCCATAAATACCCTAGATACATGTTGCATAGTAGGATATCAGCTCTTGAGATGTAAGAATATATTTTTCATAAAATAAATTTCTACTTTTCTTATATTTCAGAATCATAATGCTTAAAATATTTACTCTCATATAAATGGGCTACCCTAGAACTTTCAGAGATGATTTTACCAATGGCTTAAACTTATCCAATTATGCAGATTCATTAACCAACTAAAAAAGGAGAAAAGGAAGGGACTCTTAAAAGATGCTTTCAGAGGTTTTTTCATTCTATAGGAAAAGAAGGATTCATGTGAAAGTAATTTTTTAATAAAACTGCCTTATGAATCTATTAATTATGCAAAAATTCTTTCAGAACATAATTTGGATGCAATAGGCTTAGGCAATAAGACATAAACAGCTGTGAGTAATATATATATATATATATATATATATATATATATGGTTGGTTTGCTTGTTGTGTGGCAGATATAGTAAAACTCAAACATTTTCAAAATTGATATTGATCTAACACAAAAGGCTCTGAACCTCTAACAATTCCAATAGTCTATATATTATTTTTGGTTACAATGTCAAGAACACTGTGTCAAATCTTCTGTGGAACCAGCATTCCTATTACTTAACTGAGTACAATTTAGTACAGTACAAAGTTTTTCATTTTATCTCTGGTCCTTACCATAAAAACAGATCCAGTTGGTATTTAATCAATACATATTGTAGTGCTTTTATTTAAAAAAAAAAAAAGGAGAAGAAGAAGAAAGAAATTTTTTAGGATTTATTTAATCTCACATATAAAAACTGGTGCAAAAGTAATTGCGGTTTCAGGCCATGAATTTTAAAATTGTTATAACTAGGCTCCAACATGTCTTTATTAATCTAATAGGAACCATTACAATCAACACTTTTTTTGTCAATGAGAAATAAGTTTGTTTGTTCTTGTAGCATTAAAATCTGTGCTTTGGGATTCAACAAACTCTGCTGCTGCTACTGCTAAGTCGCTTCAGTAGTGTCTGACTCTCTGCAACCCCATAGACGGAAGCCCACCAGGCTCCCCCATCCCTGAGATTCTCCAGGCAAGAATACTGGAGTGGGTTGCCATTTCCTTCTCCAATGCATGAAACTGAAAAGTGAAAGTGAAGTCATTCAGTCATGTCCGACTCTTAGCGACCCCATGGACTGCAGCCCACCAGGCTCCTCCATCCATGGGATTTTCCAGGCAAGAGTACTGGAGTGGGGTGCCATTCTCCATCAATAAACTCTAGGAAAGCATTTTCTGCCTCTTGCTGGTTGAGGAAGCATTTTTCCCTGCAAAATCTTGTCCAGATACTTTAAGGTGTGGCAGTTGGTTGGTGAGAGGTCAGGTGAATATAGCAGATAAGGCAAAACTTTGTAGCCCAATTTGTTCAACTTTTGAACATTGGTGTGTAACATGTGGTCAAGCATTGTCATGAAGAAGAACTGTGCCCTATCTGTTGACCATTGCTGTCTGCATGCATTGTAATTTTCAGTGCATCTCATTGATTTGCTGAGCATACTTCTCTGATATAATGGTTTCGCCAGAATTCAGAAAGTTGTAGTGGGCCAGATGGGCAGCTGACCACCAAACAATGACCATAACGTTTATTTTGGTGCAAGTTTGGATTTGGGAAGTGCTTTGGAGCTTCTTCTCTGTTGGACCACTGTCATCATCAGTTGTATAAAATCCACTTGTCAAGGCACTTCACAATCTGATCAAGAAATGTATTTTTTTGTTTGTTTTGCATAGAATAAGAGAAGATGACACCTCAAAATGATTATTATTTTTTTTTTTTGCAGTCAGCTTATGAGGCATCCACTTACTGAGTCTCTTCACCTTTCCAATTCATTTCAAATGTCAAAAGATCACAGAATGGTTGTCTTTGAGTTCTTTGGCAACTTCTCATGTAGTTTTAAAAGGATCAACTTCAATGACTGCTCTCAGTTTTTCACTGTCACCTTCCTCTGGCTGGCCACTACACTCATCTTTAAGGCTCTCATCTCCTTTGCTAAACTTCTTGAACCATCACTGCACACATACACACATTTATTAACAGTTCCTGGACCACATGTATTGTTGATGTTGGGAGTTGTCTCTTCTGCTTTAAGATCTATTTTTAAACCTGAGTAAGAAAATTGCTTGAATTTACTTTTTGCCTAACATTATTGCCATAGTCTAAAATACATATAAAATAAACAGAAAGTAATAAAAATACAGTGAGAAATATGCATTAAAATGGCATACAACATAACCACATTTATAAAGAATATATTGCAATATCAAATGGAAATTTCCACAATGCAAGAACAATTCCATTTGCATCAATCTAATAGTTCTGCCAAAAGAGTAAATTTAAGTCAAGGAGGGCATGGCAACCCACTCCAGTATTCTTGCCTAGAGAATCCCATGGAAAGAGGAGCCGGCAGGCTATAGGCCATAGGGTAACAAAGTATTGGACTTGACTGAAGTGACTTGGCGCACACACACACACATAGCATCTAAATCCAATTTGATTCTTTGTGATAATGTCTGTCTATAGATTCATGAAAATAAATATTTTAAGCTTATTCATAATGTGATTTAAGTAGGATATTAAATATCCATACATATATAATACATTGTTCAAAACCCATCATAGTGATGTCCATCTGCTATGAATGTGCATAAATGATTATGTAACCATGTTAAAAACTGGCCCAAAGTCATCAAAAATAAATGGCAATCCACTCCAGTATTCTTGCCTGGAGATTCCCATGGACGGAGAAGCCTAGTACGTTACAGTCCACAGGGTCGCAAAGAGTCGGACACGACTGAGCGACTTCACCTTCACCTATATAAGCTACATGGTGCAGCTATATATTACTTACAAATAAACAGAAAGCATAGTGCAAAATTCCAATTATTATATCCCAATATTTTAAGATTAGAGCAAATTACTATTCATAATCAAAAAAATGTTTCAATTATTATAATCTAAGTATGTGCTTATATTTACTTAAAGATAAAACTATATCTTTAAAGATAAAAGATAAAAACTTGCTCTAATATTTGCTTTTGCCCTTGTCACAACATGTTAGAAGTTGTTTAGCAACTTTAAAGTTGATATTCATATAGAAAAGAGCAAAATAATATAAAAAATTGCTTTTGTAAGTCATAAAAGGCAGATAATCAATGATTCAAAGGATATAAAGGAATATTATTATTATTTTTTTAATTTTAATTAATTTTTATTTTTTAGTTTGTTTTGCTTTACAATACTGTATTCGTTTTGTTACACATTGACATGAATTAGCCATGAGTGTACATGAACTCCCAATCCCGACCCCCACCTCCACCCTCCCGCCCCACACCCTCTCTCTGGATTATCCCCGTGCATCAGTCCCTAGCATCCTGCATCCTGCATCAAACCTGGACTGGCAATTCGTTTCGCTTATGATATCACACATGTTACATTGCCACTCTGCCAACCCATCCCACCCTCTTCCTCTCCCACAGAGTCCAATGTTTTTGCTGTTAACAAGTGATTTAAATTTTAAATTATTTATTTTCAGGCTGTATTATATGCTAAGTTGCTTCAGTCATGTCAGACTCTGTGTGACCATATGGACTAGCCCACCACACTCCTCTGTCCATGTGATTCTCCGGGCAAGAACACTGAAGTGGGTTGCCGTGCCCTTCTCCAGGGGATCTTCCCAACCTGGGGATCAAGCACACATCTCTTATGTCTCTTGCATTGGGAGACAGGCTCTTAACATAAGCACCACTTGGGAAGCCCAAACATCTAGTCAGCCTCCCTGTCGGGGAATCAGACCCTGGTCTCCAGCATGACAGGAGGGGATACTCACCACTATAATAATGCGATGTAGCACCAGGCATAAAAAATACTAGGTATTTATATATTTGAAGAAAATATTCTACTGCTAATGTGATACAATTGTAAAAATAGTGATGAAAGAGAGAGAGAGAGTGAGAAGGAAAGATATAATAAGGATAAACAGGACAACAAAAAAAGCTTTAAAATATGTAAATGAACATTTAGAAAATATCTAAAAATACACCCAAGATTGATTATTTAAGTTATCTCAATTTTTTCAAACCTTTTGTATCCTTGAGCATATTCTTTCTCCTGGATATTATAAGCTATGACTTGCGTGCATATGTGCTGTCGCTTTACTTGTGTCCAACTCTGCGACCCCATGTACCACAGCCTACCAGGCTCCTTGGTCCATGGGGATTTGCCAGGCAAGAATACTGGTGTGAGTTGCCATGCCCTCTCCTAAGAGATCTTCCCAACCCAGGGACTGAATCTGCATCTCTTATATCTTCTGCATTGACAGGTAGGTTCTTTATGACTAGTGCCACCTGGGAAACATATAAGCTACTGTGTTTTATTTTATACTTGTTGTTAAGTCACTAAATTGTGTCCAACTCTTTGTGATCCCATGGACTGAGGCATGCCAGGCCTCTCTGTTCTTAACTATCTCCCAGAGTTGCTCAAGTTCATGTCCATTCTGCTGATGATGCCATCTAACGATCTTATCCTCTGTTGCCTTCATCTATTTTTCAAATAATCTATTGATGCTTAATATTTATGCTATGGTGGTGATGGTTTTTTTTCCTTTGTTTCAGAAAGTTTTTCATGTGGGTTTCATTTATTTGCATGTTTTTATTATATATTATTCTAGCTGTTTTAATTTTTCTGACAGTTGAATCCTAGAAAGGTGCTCATTCTATTTTTATTTTGTTGTGGTTTTGCTTTTGTCTTTCCTTTGCCTGTTCATTGAGTTCATGTCCATGTCTGTAGTGGCCATTCATTAAAGGTTAAGAAATGCATAGAACGTTTTAGTAAGTGTCCAGACCTTACTTCAGAGCACTGGAAAAAATTTTTTTTGTGCTCACCAGTCTCCCACTAGCATTCACAATCTTAGAAGCAGGAAGAACTAATCACATATTTTAAATTCATTTAGTTTTGGATAGCACTATGTTCCAGCTTCCTCTGTCTGTACCCTTAATGTTAAATACCCTGACTAGAACCTGAGGCCTTTTGAGTCTAACATGGTTGGATGTTACTTGACTTTTAGCCTTATGGAAATTCTGCACAGGAGATACAGCTTATGGTTAGATGGGAGTTGAGAATGTAGAGCCATACAAATGGATACTGTCCACCATCTGCTACAATAGTTTAATATTAAATATCACTTATTATTTATACTAGTTTTTGTAGTATATACAGAGTTAATTATATTCTTCACATTTGATATAACATATATTAACAAAATTTTCTTTAAAATAGGAGAAGCAGAATATGAAAATGAATTGAAAGAATGTAACATTATCCTCAAAATCTTAAATCCCAATGGACAGATATAAGGAAAAATAACTATATAAGATAAATATGCCAAACATGAAATTAAAATGAATTTTTGTAAGAGATACAAACTCTGAAGACAGGAGTCATATTCAGTGGAAAGATGGTCTTCATTCTGAGTCTTCATATAAGGATGAGAAGAACATCAATGTATGCAGAGCATTCCACCAGGTGGAATGAAAGGCACATTTATTCCAAAGAAGCACCTGTTCAACAATATAGAAAGTCATGGGGAAAAGCACATAATAAATGTGAGCTATAAACAGTTCCATGAGGATGAATTTTAGAATATCTACAGAGGAATGTCAGTTGACAAGATTTTAAATGTCTGAGAGTGAAATCTAAAAAAGAATGAGCATTTATTGGATATCATGTCAGACAGTATACTAGAATATTTACATGCACAAACTCAATTTATTCCTCACTTCAGCTGAAGGAGATTGCTGGTATTATTTCCTTTTTGTTAAAGAGGAAACTAAGGTATAAAGGACCTAATTAACTTAGCCAAGATCAAATTCTTGGTATAACTTCAAGAACTACAAAATCTGCCAGGTAATTTTAAGGAGTTAAGTATGCAAAAAATCAAATTAATTTTATTTCAGAATGCATGTTAAGATACCATGATCTAATTAAAAATTGGATCACTCTTTATAGTACTAGGGACTTCCTTGAAGCTATGGGATAAATCATTAAATTCACATCAAATGCCTTCAAATGTTATTTTGTAATTCAGTACATAAATTACAAAGACTAAATTTCCCCAGGACAATGTACATAATAGTATCATTTAATGTTCATAAAATATTTTTCTAGTGAACAAAATGGAATACATAGGACTGTAAACATCTACTAATTAATTAATTATACCCCTTATTTATATAGCTCTAAAGTGCATGAATGTCTCAGAGAATTATAAGTATTTTACTTCATAAGTTTCTATTAAGGAGCTTATTATATACAGAAAGTTCAAATAATGAAAACCCTCAGTACTGTAGATTTGTTGAAACAACTTAGTATTACATTATATGAATAATCTGTTTAAATCATCCTGATTTATAATAAAAGTCTCAAGATAGCAGCATTTATAGCTGCATGGAAAATTATAGTATTTTTCTGGCATGCTGTGTAGTGTTATACTAATTAAAAATTTATTTTAATTTTATTCCAGTGAGATCAGTGCATTTTAATATGAGATGTCACACTGTAATCAACTTAGCCAATTTCAAGCTTTTATATTTGTACCTTAAAAGACACGGTAGTTTTATGAAGGAATCTCAGAAAAGTAAGAAGAAACATACTTTCACAGGTTGTCAGGTTTTTCTCCAAACTTTTATAGTTTTAAATAATATAATTTTAAAACTAAGAAGATCAGTTCAGTTCAGTTGCTCAGTCATGTCCAACTCTTTGTGAGCTCATGGACTGCAGCATGCCAGACTTCCCTGTCAATCAACAACTCAAGGACCTTTGTCAAACTCATGACCAATGAATCAGAGATGCCATCCAGCCATCTCATCCTCTGTCATCTCCTTCTCTCCCTGCTTCATTCCTTCCCAACACAGAGTCTTTTCTAATAAGTTAGTTCTTCACATTAGGTGGTCAAAGATCGAAGTTTCAGCATCAGCATCAGCATCAGTTCTTCCAGTGAATATTAAGGACTGATTTCCTTTAGAATGGACTGGTTGGATCTCCTTGCAGTCCAAGGGACTCTCAAGAGTCTTCTCCAACACCATGTTCAAAAGCATCATGGCATTCAATTTTTTTTTTATAGTCCAACTCTCCCATCCAGACATGACTACTGGAAAAACCATAGCCTTGATGAGACAGACCTTTGTGGGCAAAGTAATGTCTCTGCTTTTTAATATGCTGTGTAGGTAGGTCATATAGCTGTGAAAAGAAGAGAAGCAAAAAGCAAAGGAGAAAAGGAAAGATATAAGCATCTGAAAGCAGAGCTCTGAAGAATAGCAAGGAGAGATAAGAAAGCGTTCCTCAGCACTCAATGTAAAGAAACAGAGGAAAACAACAGAATAGGAAAGACTCAAGATCTCTTCAAGAAAATCAGAGATACCAAGGGAACATTTCATGCAAAGATGACCTCGATAAAGGACAGAAATGGATGGCCCTAAAAGAAGCAGAAGATATTAAGAAGAGGTGTCAAGAATACACAGAAGAACTGTACAAAAAAAGATCTTCACGACCCAGATAATCACGATGGTGTGATCACTCATCTAGAGCTAAACATCCTGGAATGTGAAGTCAAGTGGGCCTTAGAAGCATCACTACAAACAAAGCTTATGGAAGTGATGGAATTCCAGTTGAGCTATTTCAAATTCCAAGAGATGATGCTGTGAAAGTGCTGCACTCAATATGCCAACAAATTTGGAAAACTTAGCAGTGGCCACAGGACTGGAAAAGGTCAGTTTTCATTTCAACTCCAAAGAAAGGCAATACCAAAGAATGGTCAAACTACTGCACAGTTGCACTCATCTCCCATGCTAGTAATACAGAAATGGATGGCCCTAAAAGAAGCAGAAGATATTAAGAAGAGGTGTCAAGAATACACAGAAGAACTGTACAAAAAAAGATCTTCACGACCCAGATAATCACGATGGTGTGATCACTCATCTAGAGCTAAACATCCTGGAATGTGAAGTCAAGTGGGCCTTAGAAGCATCACTACAAACAAAGCTTATGGAAGTGATGGAATTCCAGTTGAGCTATTTCAAATTCCAAGAGATGATGCTGTGAAAGTGCTGCACTCAATATGCCAACAAATTTGGAAAACTTAGCAGTGGCCACAGGACTGGAAAAGGTCAGTTTTCATTTCAACTCCAAAGAAAGGCAATACCAAAGAATGGTCAAACTACTGCACAGTTGCACTCATCTCCCATGCTAGTAAAGTAATGCTTAAAAATCTCCAATCCAGGCATTAGCAATATGTGAACCATGAACTTCCGATGTTCAAGTTGGTTTTAGAAAAGCAAGAGGAACAAGAGATCAAATTACCAATATTAACTGGATCATCAAAAAAGCAAGAGAGTTCCAGAAAAAAAAAACATCTATTTCTGCTTTACTGACTATGCCAAAGCCTTTGACTGTGTGGATCATAATAAACTGTGGAAAATTCTGAAAAAGATGGGAATACCAGACCACCTGACCTGCATCTTGAGAAACTTATATGCAAGTCAGGATGTAACAATTCGAACTGGACATGGAACAACAGACTGGTTCCAAATAGGAAAAGGAGTACGTCAAGGCTGTATATTGTCACCCTGCTTATTTAACTTATATGCAGAGTACAACATGAGAAACGCTGGCCTGGAAGAAGCAAAGATGAAATTAAGATTGCACGGAGAAATATCAATAACCTCAGATATGCAGATGACAGCACCTTCATGGCAGAAAGTGAAGAGGAACTAAAAAGTCTCTTGATGAAAATGAAAGAGGAGAGTGAAAAAGTTGGCTGAAAGCTCAACATTCAGAAAGTGAAGATCATGGCATCTGGTCCCATCACTTCATGGGAAATAGATGGGGAAACAGTGGTAACAGTGTCAGACTATTTTTTGGGGCTCCAAAATCGCTGAAGATGGTGATTATAGCCATGAAATAAAAAGACACTTACTCCTTGGAAGAAAAGTTATGACCAACCTAGATAGCATATGGAAAAGCAGAGACATTACTTTGGCAACAAAGGTCTGTCTAGTCAAAGCTATGGTTTTTCCAGTGGTCATGTATAGATGTAAGATTTGGACTGTGAAGAAAGCTGAGTGCTGAAGAATTGATGCTTTTGAATTGTGGTGTTGGAGAAGACTCTTGAGAGTCCCTTAGACTGCAAGGAGATCCAACCAGTCCATTCTAAAAGAGATCAGTCCTGGGTGTTCATTGGAAGGACTGATGCTGAAGCTGAAACTCCAATACTTTGGCCACCTCATGCAAAGAGTTGATTCATTGGAAAAGATCTTGATACTGGGAAGGATTGGGGCAGGAGGAGAAGGAGACAACAGAGGATGAGATGGCTAGATGGCATCACCAACTGGATGGATGTGAGTTTGGGTAAACTCCAGCAGTTGGTGATGGTCAGGGAGGCCTAGTGTGCTGCGGTTCATGAGGTCACAAAGAGTCAGACATGACTGAGAGACTGAACTGAACTAGACTAGGTTGGTCATAGCTTTTCTTCCAAGGGATAAGTATCTTTTAATTTCATGGCTGCTGTCCCCATCTGCAGTGATTTTGGAGCCCCCGAAAATAAAGTCTGCCACTGTTTCCACTGTTTTCCCATCTCTTTGCCATGAAGTGATGGGACTGGATGCTAGAAAGAGAGTCTAGACAAACATAAATTGAAAAAGAAATGCATACTTGAAAAGAAGTTTTTGCATTATGAGAGCTCAATATGTACAGTTACTTATTTTTTATCCAGATTTTCAGAGACCAATTGAGTTAAAATGGCCAAATAGTGTGGGCTTTTGTGTGGTAAGGAAAAGTGAGAATGTCCTGATTACTGATTGGAGATTTGATTTCCAAGATTGGATGAGAGGGACAGAAGACTTCATGAGAAAGAAAAATCCAGGTGTACATACTCTCATGTAGTACCTAGAGCTACCGAAATTGTGTAGCTTTCTGATAACTGAATATTAAGCCCTAATTTGAAAGAAGCAGTGAAGGTCAGGTGACCAAGCATGGTGTGTAGGAGTTGGATTCTAAGAGAATGAGTATTGCCCACCTTACAGAACCAGTCAACCTAATATAGTGGAAACTATAAATATACCACAGTCCTGTCTTCAATCAGTTTCTTCTGAAATTCCTGGGGTGAGTGCCCACATAAAATGACTGATATTGGAATGCCAAAACCAAGACTGTCTGTATCCGAATAAATTTTATTTAGAAATATCAAAAGTGTGATATTTTTTCCTACCTTTACTAAGCAACTGAAACATACTAAAAAATATGAATGCCTAATGATTAAATGTATTTATTGTAAAATAAAATAAAATAAAATCCTAATCCTCTTTTAAAGGTTCACCTGACTACAGCAAGCCCACTCACAGTAATGTGTTTTGGTTAACTCAAAGTCAACTGATACAGGATTCTCACATTTAATAGTCCTCATTGTCCTGTGTAGATTTCTAAAGTGGCTCTCAGGGTTCATGCTCACAGATATACATGCCCTGAATAATCCCCTCCTTTTGATGAAAGATGAAACTTGTGGATATGATACAATGAAATATCCACAAGTTTAATCCTTAGTCAAAGAGAGGGGATTATTCAGGGCATGTATATCTGTGAGCATGAACCCTGAGAGCCACTTTAGAAATCTACACATGACAATGAGAATTATTAAATGTGAGACAGTTTGTTTATTAATAGGTAGTTTCTGAGTATATATTGGTATAGTCAGAAAAACAGTACCATGAACCAAAAAATTTTAAATGAGAAACTAGTTTCAAGATTGTTGGCAGAGATGAAAAACAAAAAGGTTAAATAAATACAAGAGGAAGCTTTAATAAACTTTAGGGCTGGATGGGCCAGAGGGAGACCATGCTACTAGAGCACAATACCATGAGATAGTTCCAGAACCAAGTCTTGCTGTGCAGAGGCATCAGGCAGTAGCTGGCACTCTGAAGGAAGAGTCATTTGGCTGCAGCTAGAGTTGAGGGTCTTCAGAGAATTATAGAAGCTTGGACCACCAAAAAGGGCTATATGGGACTTCAGAGAGGAAAGTCCTCTACCTCTCTTCTTCTTTCCAGCAAAATTCTCCCCAATGGTTTCCACTGACTGAACTCAACCAGAATCCAGGGTACAAGGACTTCTGATAAATGTAGCATGTAAAGCCATCCCACCACTCTAGAGTTCAAACCAAGGGAAAGGAATCTGAGAACAGACAAATGGCAATCAAATCAGACTTGGGTTACAAATCAGTCCACTGGGAAAATATATTCTTGTTGAGATTCTGCAACATGAGGGAGTAAAGATGGACAATGTTTTTCATAATAGTAAGTGATTTTAGTATATATTAAATTTTGTAATACGTATGTATGTATATGTAAGATTTTAATTATAAAATTTTCAAAAAAGATTTTAGAAAGCAATATAACTGAGCTACAAAGTAGAGAGATACTAAGAAGAAGAATTTCACTTCCAACAAAGCTGCTATGATGTGTGACTAAGTGTCTGTTCAGCCAAGCATAGCCACGGTTTACGCCTGCTGCCCTGATACTCTCAAAAACTTCTCTTGTTTAGACAAATTGTATGTCAACCTACCTAAAGAAGAAAATGAACCAATCTGAGTGGAATAAACTATTAGAAACTCACTTACATCTTCTTGAAAAGAATAGGGAAATAGATGAAGATTAAATACTTGAGGCATACCACACCACTACAGAAGAAAATCTGGCATTCAAAAATGTTATCCAATTAAATGTTCAGGCAGAATTCTCATAATACTCATAATCACACAGCATAAGCATAGTTTTTAGCCAGGTTCTCAGGGATCCAGCCTTCAGAAACATTAAAATGGCTTCATTTCAGCCATCTGTTAAGGTTGACTTTAGAGTGACAGGGACCTTGGATATTAGGGCTAAATTTGCCCTAAAGAAACAATTTATCAGGGCTAAGCAATTTCAGAGAGGGAGTAAAAATCTTGGAAATTCTTTTTCTCAAGAGAGTCTAAAACTCTGTTTAGAAAATTAGGGTTAAAATAACAACAAGAAAGGGAATACAGAAATTAAGACCTTTGAGTATGCTAGATAAAAAGTGAAAGCACCTCAAAAATGATCAAGTGGGCTAATCACAATTTCAAACTTAAACCCTGGGATGTCAAGAGTATTTCCCAGTGTCTTTCTCTTGACCTCTCGTGTTTACCAACAATTCTTGGCATTCCATTTCTTACAGGTTCATCATTCTAAATTCTGGCTCTGTTGTCACGTGATCTTCTCTTTCTGTGTCTCTGTGTCTCTCCTCCCCTTCTTATATGACCAGTTGTACTGAACTCAGATCATGCTAATCGAATATGACCTCATCCTAACTTAATTACATCTACAAGAACCCATTTCCAAATAAGATTGTATTCACAGATACCTTGTGAGCATCATGGGCTGCTGACAGTTATTATATTCCCTTTAACAGAATGATCAATATATATATATATATATATATATATATATCAGTTCAGTTCAGTCACTCAGGGGTGTCTGACTCTACAACCCCATGAATTGCAGCACAGCAGATCTCCTTGTCCGTCACCAACTCCAAGAGTTTAACCAAACTCATGTCCATCAAGTCGGTGGTGCCATCTAGCCATCTCATCCTCTGTCATTCCCTTCTCCTCCTGCTCCCAATTGACTCCCAGCATCAGAGTCTTTTCCAATGAGTCAACTCTTTGCATGAGATGGCCAAAGTACTGGAGTTTCAGCTTTAGCATCAGTTCTTCCAATGAACACCCAGGACTGATCTCCTTTAGGATGGACTGGTTGGATCTCCTTGCAGTCCAAGGGACTCTCAAGAGTCTTCTCCAACACCACAGTTCAAAAGCATCAATTATTTGGTGCTCAGCTTTCTTCAACTCTCACATTCATATATGACCAATGGAAAAACCATAACCTTGACTAGACAGACCTTTGTTGCCAAAGTAATGTCTCTGCTTTTGAATATGCTATCTAGATTGGTTATAACTTTCCTTCCAAAGAGTAAGCATCTTTTAATTTCATGGCTGCAGTCACCATCTGCAGTCATTTTGGAGCCCAAACAAATACAGTCTGACACTGTTTCTACTGTTTCCCCATCTATTTCCAATGAAGTGATGGGACCGCATGCCATGATCTTTCTTTTCTGAATGTTGAGCTTCAAGCCAACTTTTTCAGTCTCCTCTTTCATTTTCATCAAGAGGCTTTTTAGTTCCTCTTCACTTTCTGCCATAAGGGTGGTGTCACCTGCATATCTGAGGTTATTGATATTTCTCCCGGCAGTCTTGATTCCAGCTTGTGTTTCTTCCAGCCCAGTGTTTCTCATGATGTACTCTGCATAGAAGTTAAATAAGCAAGGTGACAATATACAGCCTTGACGTACTCCTTTCCTATTTGGAACCAGTCTGTTGTTCCATGCCCAGTTCTAACTGTTGCTTCCTGAACTGCATATAGGTTTCTCAAGACGCAGGTCAGGTGGTCTGGTATTCCCATCCTTTTCAGAATTTTCCACAGTTTATTGGTATTCACACAGTCAAAGGCTTTGGCATACTAAATAACGCAGAAATAGATGTTTTTCTGGAACTCTCTTGCTTTTTTGATGATCCAGCGAATGTTGGTAATTTGATCTCTTGTTCCTCTGCCTTTTCTAAAACCAATTTGAACATCTGGAAGTTCATGGTTCACGTATTGCTGAAGCCTGACTTGGAGAATTTTGAGCATTACTTTACTAGCGTGTGAGATGAGTGCAATTGTGCAGTAGTTTTATCATTCTTTGGCATTGCCTTTCTTTGGGATTGGAATGAAAACTGATCTTTTCCAGTCCCGTGGCCACTGCTGAGTTTTCCAAATTTGTTGGCATACTGAGTGCAGCACTTTCACAGCATCATCTCTCAGGATTTGAAATAGCTTAACTGTAATTATATATATGTATATATACACACACACACACACACACACACAAATACACACATACGTGTGTGTGTGTGTGTGTGTGTGTGTGTGTATGGTGGTATAGTCCATGTCCAACCCTTGTGACATCATGGACTGCAGCCACCAGGCTCCTCTGTTCCTGGGTCTCCTGCATTGCAAGTGGGTTCTTTACTGACTGAGCCACTAGGGAAGCCTATGTATATGTACATATACTGTTAGTCAGTAGCCCTGTCAGACTCTTTTTCATCCCATGGACAGTAGTCCGCCAAGCTCCTCTGTTCATAATGAAATCACCACATAAGAATATTAAAGTGGGTTATCATTTCCTCCTTTAGGGGATCTTCTGAACCCAGTGATTGAACTCAGTCCTCTTGCATTGCAGACAGTTTACTGTCTGAGCTACCAAGGAAGCCTATATATATATATATATATATATATATACACACACACACATGTAAATTCAGTTTAAGATATTGCTCCTCTCTATATTTGGGTAGAGCCACAATGGTAAATTTTAGCAAGGATGACCACAAAAAATAATTTATTTTTATAAAGATGTTTTGACCATAAAGATGCAGGTCATGGTGGAGAGGTCTGACAGAATATGGTCCCCTGGAGAAGGGAATGGCAAACCAATTCAGTATTCTTGCCTTGAGAACCCCATGAACAGTATGAAAAGGCAAAATGATTGGATACTGAAAGAGGAACTCCCCAGGTCAGTAGGTGCCCAATATGCTACTGGATATCAGTAGAGAAATAACTCCAGAAACAATGAAGGGATGGAGCCAAAGCAAAAAACAATACCCACTTGTGGATGTGACTGGTGATAGAAGTAAGGTCTGATGCTGTTAAGAGCAATATTGCATAGGAACTTGGCATGTTAGGTCCATGAATCAAGGCAAAGTACAAGTTGTCAAACAAGAGATGGCAAGAATGAACGTCAACATTCTAGGAATCAGCGAACTAAAATGGGCTGGAATGGGTGAATTTAACTCAGATGACCATTATATCTACTACTGTGGGCAGGAATCTCTCTGAAGAAATGGAGTAGCCATCATGGTCAACAAAAGAGTCCAAAAGCAGCACTTGGATGCAATCTCAAAAATGACAGAATGATCTCTGTTCATTTCCAAGGCAAACCATTCAATATCACAATAATCCAACTCTATGCCCCAACCAGTGATGTTGAAGAAGCTGAAGTTGAATGGTTTTATGAAGACCTAGAAGACATTTTAGAATTAACACCCGAAAAAGATGTCCTTTTCATTATAGGGGACTGGAATGCAAAAGTAGGAAGTCAAGAAACACCTGGAGTAACAGGCAAATTTGGCCTTGGAATACAGAATGAAGCAGGGCAATGACTAATAGAGTTTGCCAAGAAAATGCACTGGTCATAGCAAACACCCTCTTCCAACAACACAAGAGAAGATTCTACACATGGACATCACCAGAGAGTCAACACCGAAATAAGATTGAGTATATTCTTTGCAGCCAAAGTTGGGAAACTCTATAATGTCAACAAAAACAAGACCAGGAGCTGACTGTGGCTCAGATCATGAACTTCTTATTGCCAAATTCAGACTTAAATTGAAGAAAGTAGGGAAAACCACTTGACCATTCAGGTATAACCTAAATCAAATCCCTTATGATTATATAGTGGAAGTGATAAATAGATTTAAGGACCTAGATATGATAGATAGAGTGCCTGATGAACTATGGACTGAGGATCATGACACTTTACAGGAGACAGGGATCAAGACCACCCCCATGGAAAAGAAATGCAAAAAAGCAAAATGGCTGTCTGGGGAAGGCTTACAAATAGCTGTGAAAAGAAGAGAAGCGAAAAGCCAAGGAGAAAAGGAAAGATATAAGCATGTGAATGCAGAGTTCCAAAGAATAACAAGAAGAGATAAGAAGCCTTCCTCAGTGATCAGTGCAAAGAAATAGAGGAAAACAACACAATGGGAAAGACTAGAGATCTCTTCAAGAAAATTAGAGAAACCAAGGGAACATTTCATGCAAAGATGGGCTCGATAAAGGACAGAAATGGATGGACCTAACAGAAGAAGAAGATATTAAGAAGAGGTGGTAAGAGTACACAGAATTGTACAAAAAAGATCTTCACGACCCAGATAATCATGATGGTGTGATCACTCACCTGGAGCCAGACATCTTGGAATGTGAAGTCAAGCAGGCCTTAGAAAGCATCACTACAAACAAAGCTAGTGGAGGTGATGGAATTCCAGTTGAGCTATTTCAAATCCAAAAAGATGATGCTGTGAAAGAGCTGCACTCAATATGCCAGCGCATTTGGAAAACTCAGCAGTGGCCACAGGACTGGAAAATGTCAGTTTTCATTCCAATCCCAAAGAAAGGCAATGCCAAAGAATGCTCAAACTACCACACAGTTGCAATCACCTCACATGCTAGTAAAGAAATGCTCAAAATTCTCCAAGCCAGGCTTCAGCAATACATGAACTGTGAAATTCCGAAGTTCAAGCTGGTTTTAGAAAAGGCAGAGGACCAGAAATCAAATTGCCAACATCTGCTGGATCAAGGAAAAAGCAAGAGAGTTCCAGAAAAACATCTATTTCTGCTTTGACTTTCAAATCCTTTGACTGTGTGGATAAAAATAAACTGTGGAAAATTCTGAAAGAGATGGGAATACCAGACCATCTGACTTGTCTCTTGAGATACGTGTATGCAGGTCAGGAAGCAACAGTTAGAACTGGACATGGAACAACAGACTGATTCCAAATAGGAAAAGGAGTATGTCAAGGCTATATATTGCTTATTTAACTTATATGCAGAGTACCTCATGACAAATGCTGGGCTGGAAGAAGCTCAACCTGGGATCAAGATTGCCGGGAGAAATATCAATAACCTCAGATATGCAGATGACACCACCCTTATGGCAGAAAGTGAAGAGGAGCTAAAAAGCCTCTTGATGAAAGTGTAAGATGAGAGTGAAAAAGTTGGCTTAAAGCTCAACATTCAGAAAACTAAGATCATGGCATCTGGTCCCATCACTTCATACGAAATAGATGGGGAAACAGTGGAAGCAGTGTCAGACTTTATTTTTTTGGGCTCCAAAATCACTGCAGATGGTGATTACAGCCATGAAATTAAAAGATGCTTACACCTTGGAAGGAAAATTGTGACCAACCTAGATAGCATATTCAAAAGCAGAGACATAACTTTTCCAAAAAAGGCCCATCTAGTCAAGGCTATGGTTTTTCCAGTGTTCATGTATGGATGTGAGAGTTGGACTGTGAAGAAAGCTGAACACCGAAGAATTAATGCTTTTGAACTGTGATATTGGAAAAGACTCTTGAGAGTTCCTTAGGCTGCATGGAGATCCAATCAGTTCATTCTGAAGGAGATCAGCCCTGGGTTTTCTTTGGCAGGAATGATGCTAAAGCTGAAACTCCAGTACTTTGGCCACCTCATGTGAAGAATTGACTCATTGGAAAAGACTGATGCTGGGAGGGATTGGGGGCAGGAGGAGAAGGGGATGACAGAGGATGAGATGGCTGGATGGCATCCTGACTCAATGGACGTGAGTCTGAGTGAACTCTGGGAGTTAGTGATGGACAGGGAGGCCTATTGTGCTGTGATTCATGGGGTCACAAAGAGTCAGACACGACTGAGCGACTGGACTCTACTGAACTGAAGTTTAGTATAATAGACTTTGAAAAGAGCAATAAATGTATGGAGTAGCATTTTGAAGCCATCTCTTACTACTTTTCTAGTGGGCTCAGTGACAGAGATTCACCTGGAATCTTTGTGTTTGGATACAAAAATTTGCCTCCCTAGATGCGAAGGATAAATTCAAAAGTATTTGTGATACTTGTTTTTATTTTCTTTCCTTCTAATGTAACCTGGATTATTAGTTAAAGTTTCTCTTAGATGCTGTTTTCCCTTGCTTTCTGCATCCTGACTCTTAGTGAGACATTTCCTCTTCTTGAATGCATATACTTGGCATATAAATTCTTTCATGCATTCTGAAACTACAGTTACATTTTCTCCAACCTAGTAATTTTATCTAATCTTTCCATCAGTTTTATTGAAAATATTTACTTGATTGGAGTTATATGTATGTATGTATGTGTGTGTATATATATATATATATATATTCATTCATGTGATTTGCATTTTACCAGCATTTGTATATAACCTGTTCATTTGGATGTTTCTCTCACTATTAACTCAGGTTTTGATTTTTAATCTTCCACCACTACATATGACTGACTGAACCTCAAACGTATTTGGAACCATAGCTTCTTCAAAGAATTCTTGAAATACAGACTTTAGTTTTTCTATATGTGAGGTCTAAGAAAGTACTTCAAAAGGAAATTTGAATAAATATTGAGCAAGCTAATCCAAAAAGTTTCAAATATTTTCTCTGAAATAAAAACTGCTACAATTTTTATGTTTTATACTCCAAACTGATAACACTATATTTAATAATTCAGTATTGTTGCTTCAAAATTTTATGTAACATCTCTTTCTCTATATATTTATTTATTTCATATATATATATATATATATATATATATATATATATGAAATAGAGAAGAAAATTGCAACCCACTCCAGTATTCTTGCTTGGAGATTTCCATGGACAGGGGAGCCTGATAGGATACAATCCATGGAGTTACAAAGAGTCAGACACGATTGAGAAACTAACACACACACACACACACACACACACACAATATATATGTGTGTGTGTGTGTATTTATATATATATAATTCCCATTGTGGGTTTTTTCAGTAGCTTCATTTTGAACAATACACTTCAAGTTGCTCAATACCCCAGTTTCCCTAATCAATAACTAAGATTCAAAACACATATGACCCTACAAAAGTGTAGACAGAATGAACTGAAAGTTAAATGGGGAAATTAAATAATTTCAAATAAAGATGTGGATAGCTAAAGAAACTCTTGTGATAGAAATAATACTTCAACCAATATTAGTGTGAGAACACTTAAACTATATAAAATTATACACTGAGTATATAAAGAAAATTAATAATCCAAATTAACTTCCATACTGAGCAAAATAAAAAATTAGTATTAGAGCAGGCCTTGACTTCAAAGAACACAATAGCATGAGGAATAATGGTCATTCATTCTCAGCAAGTGTCCAAACTCCATTTCATTAGACTGCAAATACATTTTCAGTATGAAAAATACTCTGGCTAATTTCAAGTTCTAAGTCATTACAAGGTGATATTAGGTGCAATAAATTCCTAACCATAAAATGTTGTTCTCTAAGAAATGATTTTAGCTTTATTTAATTTGGTATTATAGTATTAATTAGTATCACAGTTATAAAATTGCAGTTTTAGCCCTAGGCATTTTGCCACTCCAAGTATTGTTTACTAAAATAAATCTAGCTGGAAATAATTATTTTTATAGTGAGGGATATATGATTCTTTATTATGAATTAGATTTGGGAGATGATATTTCAAGGGGTTTCTGTGCCACAATATTAATAATTTTTCTACCTACAAACCCTCACACCATTACAAGTATAGAAATGAAGAAATATTACAAAAGGACACAGGGAGGGTAGCTTTACATTATCTATTCTTTTAGAAATAGTTTTAAACCCTGGAACTTTCACATACCAGTGCCCTCACTTGTATCACACTTGAGCAATGACTGGCTCTTCTGTTCCTACAAAGCTTTCCAGTGTTGAATTAGAGACTGAGCGCTTCACATTGCCTCTTCCTCACTAGCTCATCCTGGCTCCTGTATTCCTCTTTTCTGCTCTTTAATTTTCTTTAATGATTTTCTTTTTTTCCCCAGTTTAACTTTTATTTAAGGATTTGAATCATAATTTCCAAGAGCTGTACACATTGGTGCTAAAACAGATAATCTGTCAATTATATTTTACTTAAGGAAGTTTTCTTCAATTTTAGTTAGCTATGTTTTGTTTTTTTATTTTTATTTTTACTTTATTTTACTTTACATTACTGTATTGGTTTTGCCATACATTGGCATGAATCCATCTCGGGTATACATGAGTTCCCAATCCTGAACCTCCTCCCCCCACCTCCCACCCCATATCAACTCTCTGGATCAACCCTGTGCACCAGTCCCAAGCATCCTGTATCTTGTATCAAACATAGACTGGTGATTCATTTCTTACATGATAGTATACATGTTTCAGTGTCATTCTCCCAAATCATCCCACCCTCTCCCTCTCCCTCAGAGTCCAAAAGTCTGTTCTATACATCTGTGTCTCTTTTGCTGTCTTGCATACAGGGTTATTATTACCATGTTTCTAAATTCCATATATATGTGTTAGTATACTCTATTGGTGTTTTTCTTTCTGGCTTACTTTACTCTGTATAATCAGCTCCAGTTTCATCCACCTCATTAGAACTGATTCAAATGTATTCTTTTTAATGGCTGAGTAATACTCCATTGTGTATAAGTACCACAGCTCTCTTATCCATTCATCTGCTATTGGACATCTTGGTTGTTTCCATGTCCTGGCTATTATAAACAGTGCTGCAATGAACATTGGGGTACATGTGTCTCTTTCAGTTCTGGTTTCCTTGGTGTGTATGCCCAGCAGTGGGATTGCTGGGTCATATGGTATTTCTATTTGAAAAATTTTAAGGAATCTCCACACTGTTTTCCATAGTGGCTGCACTAGTTTGCATTCCCACCAACAGTGTAAGTGGGTTCCCTTTTCTCCACACCTTCTCCAGCATTTACTGCTTGCAGACTTTTGGATCGCAGCCATTCTGACTGGTGTGAAATGGTATCTCATTGTGGTCTTGATTTACATTTCTCTGATAATAAGTGATGTTGAGCATCTTTTCATGTGTTTGTTAGTCATCCGTATGTCTTCTTTGGAGAAATGTCTTTAGTACCTGCTACTGCAGCTAAGTCACTTCAATCGTGTCCGACTCTGTGCAACCCCAGAGATGGAGCCCACCAGGCTCCCCCGTCCCTGGGATCCTCCAGGCAAGAACACTGGAGTGGGTTGCCATTTACTTCTCCAGTGCATTAAAGTGAAAAGTGAAAGTGAAATGGCTCAGTCGTGCCTGACTCTTCGAGACCCCATGGACTGCAGCCTATCAGGCTCCTTACTCCATGGGATTTTCCAGGCAAGAGTACTGAAGTGGGGTGCCATTGCCTTCTCTTTAGTGCCTATGTATATCTTAATCCTTCTACCTCTTGTTTAAAAAAAAAAAAAAAAACTCATTTTGAGTGCTTATCCTAAAAAACTGGATTTATTAATATGTTATATATTATACAGAGAAAAGGGAAATCTTACCATTGAATGCAATTAAAATAATATACAGCTAGACCCTGAATTTCTAATAGCATTTTAGTTGTGAATATCTTTGAGAGTTATCAAAAAGAGAAAACAAAACTGAATCCTTCACAACTTAAAAATGCTCTTGCACAAATGCCAACAGTGATACACAAATGTCACACCAACAGTCTATTCTCTGTTCTGTTTAATTACTACATTGCAGTGATAGTGCTATAATTTTAATTGTGAAATTTTGCCCCCTTTAAAACCAAGACAAAATATAAGACAGGAAAAAAAGTTGTAGTATTAGAACTCATTCAACATTTAGAACATTGCTTGTACCATCTCCTTGAGTTTCAAAAAATCAGTATGCAATGTAATCTAAATATAAAATTGTATATAAGTATTTGCATTCATGTATGACTTTTATAGACACATCATAATTTAACTATTGTCAAAAAGTTATCAATTTGATATAGTAGGCATAAAATATCGAGACAGACTGAGATCACCATTGTTTTCATATGAAAATTTGTGTCTATGAGTTTTCTAAATATAGTCATGTATTTTTTACTAAGTTACAATTTTGTCTGATGCCTCAAATTAACTATATCATAGAAGCTAAAAGTAGATAGAAAAAAGACAAATTTTCAAAGTACACCTGGCTGCATGAAACTTTAGAATATTTTCTACCTGATCTGTAATGCAAATACTTACTGTTAAATGTGTTACTCTATTACACAATGTTGTGGTTGTTAGAGAAAAATCTAATAAAATAGATATCCTTTATTAAAGGCTATCAGGAAACAAGTTGCTGTTGAACTGCATCAACTTTAATATCACACATAAATCTCATCTTATGCTCAAATTAACTATATCATAGAAGCTAAAAGTAGATAGAAAAAAGACAAATTTTCAAAGTACACCTGGCTGCATGAAACTTTAGAATATTTTCTACCTGATCTGTAATGCAAATACTTACTGTTAAATGTGTTACTCTATTACACAATGTTGTGGTTGTTAGAGAAAAATCTAATAAAATAGATATCCTTTATTAAAGGCTATCAGGAAACAAGTTGCTGTTGAACTGCATCAACTTTAATATCACACATAAATCTCATCTCCCGCTCGCCAAAGCTTGCTAATGCTTTGTTCTATTAATAATATATTTCTTTAATACAAAAACTTAGTCAGGAGACATAGGAAGCATGTAATCCTTCCAAGTTGATTTATTTCAATAATGGGAAATATTTTTTTCAACACATATTAATATTTTAATTTGGCCAGTCTTTGTATGGGCTGCCCAGGTGGCTCAATAGGTAAAGAATCTGCCTGTACTGCAGGAGACGCAGGCAGACATGAGTTCATTCCAAGGTCAGGAAGATCCCCTGAAGGATGTCATGGTAACTCACTTCAGTATGCTTGCCTGGAGAAAACCACGGACAGAGGAGCCTGGTGGGGTATAGTCCATAGGGTTTCAAAGACTCAGGCACAACTGAAGTGACTGAGCACAATCTGTGTATGCCATCAAGATCATAGGGAAAGATTGTTTAGGAAAGAATTGTCTGATTTAAGACTAATCAATTGTCTTTGTTTTATGATATGGCAAAACAGTATCTTTCTCACAGTAAAAAATTTGGACCCACTGCAGGTCATTTCTATCCAGTCCCCAACTGGGAACAACTCAACAGTTTACATTTCTATAAATCAAATCTTGAAAAATTATTAGTTATGCTAGTGACAAAATAAAACCCATAAAATTTGTTTGTAGTTGAAAAACTTTAAAACTTTGAAGTATCATATATCCCACAGATCCTCTTTGGTCTCTAAAAGACTTCTGATTTGAAATTGTAATACAGAGAAACAAAACATGACGGTTTATTGGGAAGTAATTGGGTCCCCCCTCAAATTTAATTGCACACGGCCACTTACGAATGGAATTTTCTCAATAAATACATACTACACTACTACATGATCTGAGATTAATTCAACCTGCTAGTGCAGAACTGCAGATATAGAGGGCCACATATAAAGTTCTACATGGATTTTTAATTGCAAGCAGGCATGTTAGTACCCCTAATCTGCATTGTTCAAGAATCAACTTCATACAACTTTTTTAGTAAGAGAATAGATGCTAGGAAGAGAGAGAAGAGATGGAGAGGGAAAAAGAAAAGTTATAAATAGTTTTGTTTTTTTCCCCCTAATTTCCAACATTTTGTCTGTAGTCAGAAACTTACTGTCAGAAACTTGGTTATTGAAGTGCTCTGCTGACTAAAACATCAGTCAGTCAGTCAGTTCAGTCGCTCAGTCATGTCTGACTCTTTGCAACCCCATGAATCGCAGCACGCCAGGCCTCCCTGTCCATCACCAACTCCCAGACTGTACTCAGACTCACGCCCATTGAGTCAGTGATGTCATCCAGCCATCTCATCCTCGGTCGTCCCCTTCTCCTCCTGCCCCCAATCCCTCCCAGCATCAGAGTCTTTCCCAATGAGTCAACACTTTGCATGAGGTGGCCAAAGTACTGGAGTTTTAGCTTTAGCATCATTCCTTCCAAAGAAATCCCAGGGCTGATCTCCTTCAGAATGGACTGATTGGATCTCCTTGCAGTCCAAGGGACTCTCAAGAGTCTTCTCCAACACCACAGTTCATAAGCATCAATTCTTCAGCACTCAGCTTTTTTCACAGTCCAAGACTCATATCCATACATGACCACTGGAAAAACGATAGCCTTGACTGGACGGATCGTTGTTGGAAAAATAATGTCTCTGCTTTTCAATATGCTACCTAAGTTGGTCATAAGTTTTCTTCCAAGGAGTAACCGTCTTTTAATTTCATGGCTGCAGTCACCATCTGCAGTGATTTTGGAGCCCAAACAAATAAAGTCTGACACTGTTTCCATTGTTCCCCATCTATTTCCCATGAAGTGATGGGACCAGATGCCATGATCTTCATTTCTTGAATGTTGAGCTTTAAGCCAGCTTTTTCACTCTCCATTTTCATTTTCATCAACAGGCTTTTTAGTTCCTCTTCACTTTCTGCCATAAAGGTGGTGTCACCTGCATATCTGAGGTAATTGATATTTCTCCCAGCAATCTTGATTCCAGCTTGTGCTTCTTCCAGCCTTGTGTTTCTCATGATGTACTCTGCATATAAGTTAAATAAGCAGGGTGACAATATACAACCTTGAAGTACTCCTTTTCCTACTTGGAAACAGTTTGTTGTTCCATGTCCAGTTCTAACTGTTGCTTCCTGAGCTTCATACAGGTTTCTCAAGAGGCAGGTTAGATGGTCTGGTATTCATTCCCATCTCTTTCAGAATTTTCCACAGTTTATTTTGATCCACACAGTCAAAGGCTTTGGCATAGTCAATAAAGCAGAAATAGATGTTTTTCTGGAGCTCTCTTTATTTTTTGATGATCCAGCAGATATTGGCAATTTGATCTGTGGTTCCTCTGCCTTTCTAAAACCAGCTTGAACATCTGGAAGTTCATGGTTCACGTATTGCTGAGGCCTGGCTTGGAGAATTTTGAACATTACTTTACTAGCATATGAGATGAATACAATTGTGTGGTAGTCTCAGCATTCTTTGTCATTTCCTTTCTTTGGGATTGGAATGAAAACTAATCTTTTCCAGTCCTGTGGCCACTGCTGAGTTTTCCAAATTTGCTGGCATATTTAGTGCAGCACTTTCAGAGCATCATCTTTCAGGATTTGAAACAGCTTTACTGGAATTCCATCACCTCCATTAGCTTTGTTCGTAGTGATGCTTTCTAAGGCCCACTTGACTTCAGATTTCAGAATGTCTGGCTCTAGGTGAGTGATCATACCATTGTGATTATCTGGGTCATGAAGATATTTTTTGTACAATTCTTCTGTGTATTCTTGCCACCTCATCTTTATATCTTCTGCTTCAGTTAGGTCCATATATTTCTGTCCTTTATTGAGCCCACCTTTGCATGAAATATTCCCTTGGTATCTCTAATTTTCTAGAGGAGATCTCGAGTCTTTCCCATTCTGTTGCTAAGGAAGTATTCTTATCTCTTCTTGCTATTCTTTGGAACTCTGCATTCAGATGCTTACTATTCTTTGCCCTGCTTCATTCCATACTCCAAGGCCAAATTTGCCTGTTACTCCAGGTGTTTCTTAACTTCCTACTTTTGTATTCCAGTCCCCTATGATGAAAAGGACATCTTTTTGGGGTGTTAGTTCCAAAAGGTCTTGTAGATCTTCATAGAACCATTCAACTTCAGCTTCTTCAGCATTATTGGTTGGGGCATCGACTTGGATTACTGTGATATTGAATGGTTTGCCTTGGAAACAAACAGAGATCATTCTGTCATTTTTGAGATTGCATCCAAGAACTGCATACTAAACTTGCATCACTTTAAATTTATAGTACATTTTAAATCTAAAATAGAATAATCTCAATTGCTAATGAGATGTGAAGTTTTTTTATGTTTATTAAAGAAAAAAATAACTTTAGAGGCATTGCTTATCTCTATTGTGACATTTTGTGTGTAAGATGTCATCATCAGGGAGTAAGAGGTTATCCCCCAACTTTTATCTCTGTTACATACATTTTTAGTGCTACGTGCTTGCTTGTGTGCTAAGCCTCTTCAGTCATGTCTAACTCTTTGCAATCCTATGGACTGTAGCCCACCAGGCTCCTCTGTCCATGGGATTCTCTAGGCAAGAATCATGAGTGGGTTGCCATATCCTGTTTCAGGGATCTTCCTGACCCAGAGATAGAAACACCATCTCTTAGGTCTCCTGCATTGGCAGGCAGGTTCTTTACCACTAACGAAACTTGGAAATCCATTAGGACTACATATTTAAATGCAAGTATTGCATTGAATTCATACATTTTTAGTGTAAAAGTTATGATACATGTCAGCTTCTAATTTTATTTGAACATTTTAATATTCATTATTTGAGTAGTTAAGAAGGAAATATTTCTCTTTCAGTAATACCGCATACATTAACTAAAGTAATATATAATGTGGACAACAACTTTGAGAGATGTCTGTTGTCATTATTTCCATTTACCCTGGATTTTGGCAAGTGATTAAATTAAAAATAGGATGGAAACAAAGCTCTGTTTCTGTATCTGTTCTTGGAATATGTTCAAAAATTTATCAGCAATAACTAAAAATATATACCCTTCTATTTTAAAAATATGAACACATTTAGAAAGGGAAAGACAACTCAATTTCTAAACATGAATATGTGGCCAACTTGCAATTCTTTTGGAAGACAATAGTATAGAACTTCATATTTTTAAAGATGCTGACCATTTCCTTTGAGTATCTTTGACATTAACTAATCTTTCAGGGAATCCTTCTTGCTCTTCAGTCTAGTTCTCAGCCCTCTTTTTATCTGTGCAAAAACTAAGGATAACTTGTTGATCTGATTTCAAAGAATTTTTTTTCATAGATTGTTCTGTACCTTAGCAAATAGATATACCTTTATATATAATTCATGTGTGAAATATGCAGTCTTTATGAAAAAGCTATAGACATGTAGACAAGACAAAAAATTATGATTAAAAGCATGGACTATGGACTCTATAGAAGAGGAAAAACAAACCAACAAAAATAATAGCTTGAGGCTCAAAACGGCCATGCTTTAAAGTTTACATATAAACCAAGGTTCTTTCAGTTCAGTCGCTCAGTCGTGTCTGACTCTTTGCGACCCCATGAATCACAGAACGCCAGGCCTCCCTGTCCATCACCAACTCCCAGAGTTCACTCAGACTCACGTCCATCAAGTCAGTGATGCCATCCAGCCATTTCATCCTCTGTTGTCCCCTTCTCTTCCCACCTCCAATCCCTCCCAGCATCAGAGTCTTTTCCAATCAGTCAACTCTTCACATGAGGTGGCCAAAGTACTGGAGTTTCAGCTTTAGCATCATTCCTTCCAAGAACACCCAGGACTGATATCCTTTAAAATGGACTGGTTGGATCTCCTTGAGTCCAAGGGACTCTCAAGAGTCTTCTCCAACACCACAGTTCAAAATCATTAATTCTTTGGCACTTTTAATAAGGTTCTTATTATCCACTTAATAAAATGACTGAAGGCTCAAAAGTCCACTCTATTAAGCTGTAGTTCTAAGACAAATGTTTCCTACTGGGATTTCACTCATCCTATTTGCAATGTTATCCCTAGCCATAAGTCAGAGCCTTTAGAAACTGCTTCTACTCTTTCAGACCAACAAATACTATTTAGTGCACTGAAGCAGTAACTTAATACTGTGCTGGTGACCTGTAACAGCTGATACAGTTTTCAAAGGTAGTTAACTTCCAAATAGGAGGTACTTTACTTGCTATTTAATAAGTACTGCTTCAGTAAACTAGATAATACCTTGATAGCCAAAAAAGATCTAATGCTTCTTCCAAAATTTAGGGGGTAGACAAGTATATAGCAATATTATTTTTCTACCAAGGTGTAACATACTTCTACTGTAATCACAGCAGCAAGAATATAAAATGCTTTGAAACAGAGGTTAAACTCATATGAGCTAACAGAATAATAATATCAATATCTTATCTTTAGAAATAAATATATATATTTATAATTTAATTAAAAATGAAATCTGAAACCTACATTCTATTTTAAAGATGAAGTTACAGGTTTCAAGTTTCAATTTGAGGATGATTTATATTTTCCAAATTCATCCTTTTTCTCACTTCTGTGTTACCTAACATGTGTTTTCCAGTTTTTAGTAGTAAAGACAGGTTTATAACAAGAGTCCTTGAAAAAGATTATTTTGTAGTTTTGTGTATTCAAATAAAGATCTCATGCATCACAATTAGTCATGATTTACATTAATGCATCACAGTTAGTCATGATTTACATTAATGCTTGAAATAATTTCACATTTTTAATAACTTTCTAAGTACCAACCAATATATTTAATATTATTCCTTCTCCCATCCCTTGAAATACTTCTTCATAGCCCTTCTAATCATATCTGAAAAAAGTGAAAAGTGAGGTGAGTCACTCAGTCATGTCCAGCTCTTTGTAACCCCATGGACTGTAGCCCACAGGCTCCTCTGTCCATGGAATTCTCCAGGCAAGAATATGTGAGTGTTTAGCTGTTCCCTTCTCCAGAGGATCTTCCAGAACCAGGGATAGAATCCAGGTCTCCTGCATTGCAGGTACATTCATTATTATCTGAGCCACCAGGGAAACTCAATTACATCCATTCAAATGCATTTCTAGATATTCAAATGTCTAGACATAAGAATCATGGGTTTCAGTATTTGGGGGAACTGAGACTTTGCATGCATATATGACTGCCTTAGAAGCTGTCCCTGAAGTACTTGGGGCACCAAAACGAGACAATATTGTTTACAGTGATTCTTTCAATATTATCCTCCACAAATTTTTAAAAGGGGTCTTCACTTTTCAAAACTTACTCATTACCACAGAGTAACATTGCCAGTGGTTCAATGAAAATTACAAAAGTAATGTACTAGAGAAAGATTCTGAAATGTATTTTCTTACACCAATGATTTTACAATAGAAGTGGACAAGCGGTGGATATATTGGGGGCATCCAATTAAAGGCTATGGACCCTTTTTCTCTCTGCCAAAAAAATATGGAGAGAGATACACTTATAAACTCCATTTCATAAACTACTTCAATGATTTGTCAAATCCAAACCAAACATGGATTTTCTAGGAGCTTCTCAGCCTTATTTCAACCAATCTGTCTTACTCTTATCACTCTCTTTAGTTTAATAAATTACATTTGATTGAAAGATGGCTCAAATGTTTTAAATGGTCCAAAAGAGGAGATCAGTTTCCACTTGCCTTTAATTTTTTTTATTTAATTAATTTTTATTTTTTACTTTGTTTTGCTTTACAATACTGTATTCGTTTTGCTACACGTCGACATGAATCAGCCACGAGTGTACATGAACTCCCAATCCCGACCCCCACCTCCCCCCTCCCGCCCCACACCTTCTCTCTGATTATCCCCGTGCATCAGTCCCAAGCATCCTGCATCCTGCATCAAACCTGGACTGGCGATTCGTTTCACTTATGATATCACACATGTTACACTGCCACTCTGCCAACCCATCCCACCCTCTCCCTCTCCCACAGAGTCCAAAAGGCCGTTCTATACATCTGTGTCTCTTTTGCTGTCTTGCATACA
>SJXQ01003471.1:78138-128596 GCA_006408695.1 Aepyceros melampus
TTTAACAAGTGGTGCTGGGAAAACTGGTCAACCACTTGTAAAAGAATGAAATTAGATCACTTTCTAACACCATACACAAAAATAAACTCAAAATGGATTAAAGATCTAAACGTAAGACAAGAAACTACAAAACTCTTAGAGGAAAACATAGGCAAAACACTCTCTGACATAAATCACAGCAGGATCCTCTATGATCCACCTCCCAGAATACTGGAAATAAAAGCAAAAATAAACAAATGGGATCTAATTAAAATTAAAAGCTTCTGCACAACAAAGGAAACTATAAACAAGGTGAAAAGACAGCCTTCTGAATGGGAGAAAATAATAACAAATGAAACAACTGACAAACAACTAATCTCAAAAATATACACTTGCCTTTAATTATGTTAACAACAGTTTATATCCACAAATCTTCAATCTTGTAGCAGCGTCCTGAAGAAAATAGGAATTCAACTGTTATTCTCTGAGTGAATACCAAATGATTAAATGGAATTAACTATTTGATAGTATCAAATTTCTTGGAGAATAAAAAATCCTTTGGTTGGTATTTACCTTTTTTTTTTTTTGGTATGGCTATATAAAAGCAGATAAATTATTATAAAGTGAAAACTTCCTGACGTGAGTGATGGAGTTAGGAGTAACCAATAACTGACATGTTTATAAAAGAAACTAGGAAAACTTGGTTCAATTTGTTATATATTAGTAATGATATTATAAATAAACCTCAAGTTCCTTGCTAAAAATTGTTCCTCCAAACTATCTATATCAAAAGTATAATAGAGAAACAATCTATCTCTTCTAGCTTTAAAGTAGTATGAAATAGATGCCAGATTCTCAGCATTAAATGGATGCTAATATATATTTTAGGGCATCTTTTGATGCCCTTCAAAAGTACTGTCACCAGTCTTAAAGCTAAGTCACATTTTTTGCTATCTCAGCGTCTGATAGCACAGAATGTCTGTTGAGATGGAAGGATGGAGTTCACTTTGAGTGCTGTGTATGTATGAGTATGCAATTCAACTTTGCATCTAAAATGTCACCTCAAATGTGTAGTCAGTATGTACTTCAGAGTTTAAAGTTTCAAGGGTGTTTTTTGTTGTGTTAGAAGTTGTAGCATATCTTCTGCATGTGAACTTTTTAAATAAGCAGGCTGGCTTATCAACCTTAGTACAGAAGTTGAACACCCTCCTGTTATTCACTCAGGTAATGAACCTACACAATAGGTAGTCCTCCCCTGAGTAGAGCTAGGTTTGCATCTTGGCCTTTCTCTTCCTTTAATTTTAAAATACATTAAATCAGCTGCAATGCGGCAATAGGAAGTTCTCAAATATCCATAAATGAAATCTCCAGATCAGCCTCTCATAGGCAAATAAGCAGCCATAACATTTTTGCAAATTCTCCCTCTGAAACCACAGAGAAGAAACACTATATACTCACCAATGATCCTTATCAAATAGTGACTTTGTGGAATGCTCTTTGCTTCACAGTCTCTCTGGAGGTTACTAACTCTAATGGGAAGGCAATGTACCATTGGCTATTATTCTTGCCAGCAGTGAACATTGAAAAAAGATGCATTCTTTAATTTTGTGTTCTCAATACAGGGTATGAGATCCCAGTGGAACTATTTTTACTTTCCTCTGAAAATTAATTGTAGCTTTTGCTATTTATTTATAGCAGAGTGTTAGATCCCTGCTCCTAGACCTTTTATGAATCTTAAACCATCAATGTGAATGATAGTTCATTGTATTTTTTCTCCCAAAGTTAGCCTTACAATGTTCTTTTGGTATTATTTTTATGAAGAAAAAGGCTTTATCAACTTTTACTGAAACAGTAAGGCAGATTCCATACTATGTTGGAAATCACCATGTCTGATAAAACAGATAATATTACGTTATGAGGTAGGAGAAGAATATTATGTTTAAAGGAGAAAAGTTTTTAACTAAACAGTGTTTTGTGTAATAGTGGATAATAAATATATTAAGCTTTTTTTCCTCTCAAGTGGCAAATTAATTAATGAGGCATCTTACACAGTTACAAGAGATAGAGACATAGCTCAATTGGAATAAACACAAAGTGGTTTATTTTTCTTGTTTAATAAGCAGTCTGAGGTAGACAGTTTGTGATAGTGGTTTAGATGCACAAACATGTCAGATTTGGAATCTTAAAAATCTTTATGGCTTTTTTCTCATAGTGTCAAAATTAATGCTACAGTCCAGCCATCACATTCTAGATAGACAGGAAGAGCAAACAGCAAAAAACTAAATTGACTATCTTTAAGGAATTTTCCCTTATTTCCCATCCAAAATTTGTCCTTGTACCTTTCATGAGTTATTTTAATTTGAAATGGACTTGTCACTATTTATCTGAGTGGGATATGCTACATCACACAATGTAGTTCCTCTAAAAAGAAAGAAAAACAGAATGCATATTGGAAAAAAGTTACAAGTCTATTCCAAAGGGACTATAGTTTTTTTTTTTTTTTACTAGAATAGAAGACACAAAATTAAACTTCTGTTTTGACTACTTATACTAATAAGGAACATAGCTAAAATTTGTTAAATATTATCTACTTGACAAAAGGCAATATTTGAGTCATAAAAATTATCTTAGTTATTACTCTTTGTAACAAACTGGGAATAAGTAAGTTACAAATAGAGCTTGGTTCCTCAGATCACAGTCCTGTAGGGTAAATTGTGTCTTATTTAACAAAATAATAATTACCTTTTATAACAACAAAATAATATTTCTAAACTAAAGATTCCTGTAATTTGATCATTACAATACCTATGTGCTAAGACAAAATTGTATTTTATTGGTTTTATTTTCTTAGCTATGGAAACAAAGCAGATATGAATCCAGTTATGCTAGTATCTTTGAGCCAATGAAACAATTGTTACCCAGTGCAAGTTTCTTTGTAAGATCACTTTTTTGTATGAGGGACTGATTGTCTGTAATAGAGAAAATAATTTTTCTGTTTAATCCATAGCCCTTGGGATGTTCCTAAAATGGTCACACTATAATTTTTACATACAAAGACCTTTCCTATTGGTTCAGACATGCAGTGCCCATTAGCTGCTCAAATGTGATTCATTATAATTGAATTATATTTCACATCTTTTTAGAACTCATCTTTTAACATTTTAATGTAAGATTGTTTGCTTATTCTGTATTCCTCAAATGATTTTTAAAAGTGGAATTCAGATTATAGTAATTTTTTTTTTTTTTTACTTTCAAAACTGAGAATTTATTTTAAGAATTCATCTTAACAATGAAGGAATTGAAAATGCTTCCAGAACACAGAACAACCAGACTTCCTGGTGATGGTACTAGTGTTTAGGAATTGGAAGATCTTGCAGGTTTCACACTAATTTTGAGATCAGGTAATTCTGACCCTTCTTCAGCTTCAGGTTCTCTTCTTTTGGATCTCCCCTCAGTTCACACACACACACACACACACACACACACACACACGTTCAGCCACTCAGTCGTGTCCGACTCTTTGCGACCCCATGAATTGCAGCACACCAGGCCTCCCTGTCCATCACCAACTCCCAGGGTTCACTAAGACTCACGTCCATCGAGTCAGTGATGCCATCCAGCCATCTCATCCTCTGTTGTCCCCTTCTCCTCCTGCCCCCAATCCCTCCCAGGATCAGAGTCTTTTCCAGTGAGTCAACTCTTTACATGAGGTGGCCAAAGTACTAGAGTTTCAGCTTCAGCATCATTTCTTCCAAAGAAATCCCAGGGCTGATCTCCTTCAGAATGGACTGGTTGGATCTCCTTGTAGTCCAAGGGACTCTCAAGAGTCTTCTCCAACACCACAGTTCAAAAGCATCAATTCCTCGGGCTCAACCTTCTTCACAGTCCAACTCTCACATCCATACATGACTACTTGAAAAACCTCATACTATAAATATACTATAAATATATGATTTGCATACTATAAATATATGATTTGAAATACAGAACTGGAAGAAATATTACATTAAAATTCTATTACAGTGGAGAAGGCAGAATTTTGACCTACTTGAATACTTTCAGTTCATTTCAGTTTTTTATGAACAGGTTGATCCATAGTATTACAATAACATCAAGTATAATTTTGAATAAAATGTGTTTGTAGCTGAAAATGTGAATTATTTATTATTTTGTGCATTTATCTTCAAATTTATGTTTATGTGTACTGTGATTTCTTAAAATGTATGTACTTTTATCCTAAAAGAGTGATTTACAAGTGGACATATACACACTTCAGAGAAGGGTTTTTCTTTGTTTCAATGCATTGAAAATACAGTAAAATATCAAAACACTTTGAAAAGAGATTGTAAGCAGCAAACTTTATTAAAAGGAAAAGATGCATGCCTATGCATTAGACTAACCTATTATCCTTCATTTAGAACTTTATAAACTGTTTCATACTGTAACAGTACATAATGAATCATGCAAGTTGCATTCTTTCTGACAGGTATTCTTAAAGTTAAATGTCTTATAAAATTGCCTAAACTTTCTCTTATTATCTTCTATATATTGGCTCCTGAACAAGTATTTTTTTCTTTTTGTATTCACTAAAGTTAGCTATACTCTGTGAATTGAGAAAACTGCTGGGCAAAGCACTTCAAAGTCTAAGCCAGTTATTTGTTATCTGACCTTTAAAATCAAGTCATCTTCCATGTATTTTGGATTCTCCCATCAAATATTGATATTGATATGTTCCTACGTATAGGTAATGTTGAGTAACAATAGAAATTTATAATGGAATAATGTATTCATTTATCCATTCAACAGTTTATTAACCACTAATATTGAAACCCATATATATATAGTCATTGTAATATGCATTATAAAAAAATTTGACCAATCTCAAGTTAACCTCATGGGCACACCAATGTATAAAACAACAAAGAAATTACAAGCAAGTGAAACAAATTTTCAGAGAATAGAAGCCTAATAGCTACAAACATAAACTCATGTAATTTTAAAATAACATTCCCTTCAGCATTTCTTTTCATTGAGGATATTTATAATATTTGTATGATGTTTAAGTCTAACTCGTTATCCAGATTCCAAGGTTTATACATCAGATTGTAAACAAGCATTAGCAAGGACCTATGAGAACAAGTCTATGGCATCTAAATTACAAATGATACATATTATGTGACTGCAAGAGTCAGTGAAGATTCAGAAAGTAACAGCTGATACCTTGACAATGAGGCAGCAGCCACAAGGTTAAAAAAATAGCATTTCTGATGGCAATTTCGTGTATCTACAGATGTGACACCTAATAATAGCTTCAAAAACTAAACACACATTTAGCGCTGAGATGTGTCCAACACTTGAGAGATCAATTGTGTGGCTCTGGATTCAAGTTCTATTCCTTCAATATGTATATAATATTTATTTATCAGTGATGAAAACAAATTATGTTTTACTAAATTCAAATTACATTTTTGTCATATTTTAAATAAATATTTATTGTAGCATTTTTATGTGACATTTAGCCTATGTGGAAACTTTTACTTGTAAAAAAATTCAGGAAACAAAATAAATAATTTCCATTAACTAGCACCATTATAAGTATTCATTGGTTTTAAACTGAATTTTAATTTAAGATGACTACTTGTTAGCAGTTTTTCTAACTTTCATTTCTCCCAACCTATAAATATAGTTATTCTGTTAAAAAAATCAACAGAGATATTTGTCACCTGTGATTTTTTTTTTCCTTTTTGATACACTGTATAAATCTGTAGAAATCTGATCAATGTGCAGTCCATCATTAATACAGGAGTTTGTATGAGAAAATCTCAGTTAAACTGGTCCCAACACCAGTATGTTTGCAATAATATTTTAAATCGATGCCCTGGGTATCTGCCATTTTGGTCAATTCTTTAAGTTGTTCAACATAGAATGACTTTAGTAAGGTAATGTCTCCTAATGGCAAAGTACATGAGGTCCACAGTTAGACCTCAAGGAATAAGCCCAGACAGAGCCATAATTGGTAACTTGGTGACTAACAGTGGTAAAGTATAAGAAATATATAACCAAAGATATTTAGGTGTTCAGTTTCTTAAATGATGAATAATAGTAGTATCTACTTTAGAGATAATTGCAAGAAATATATCAGAAGTAACTATAAAGTAAACTTATACTCAAAAATAACTCAAAATATGCTGAGTATTTTCTGTGAATAAATTTGAACAGTTATAATATTTTAAACTATGGATGTGAGAGTTGGACTGTGAAGAAAGCTGAGTGCTGAAGAACTAATGCTTTTGAACTGTGGTGTTGGAGAAGACTCTTGAGGGTCCCTTGGACTGCAAGGAGATCCAACCAGTCCATCCTAAAGGAGATCAGCCCTGAGTGTTCATTGGAAGGACTGATGTTGAACTGAAACTCAAATACTTTGGCCACCTGATGGGAAGAGCTGACTCATTGGAAAAGACCTTGATGCTGGAAGGGATTGGGGGCAGGAGGAGAAGGAGATGACAGAGGATGTGATGGCTGGATGGCATCACTGACTCGATGGACAAGAGTTTGGGTGAACTCCGGGAGTTGATGATGGACAGGCAGGCCTGGCATGCTGCGATTTTTGGGGTCTCAAAGAGTCAGACCCGACTGAGCGACTGAACTGAACTGAATATTTTAATAAATATCTTGGAATATATAATGTGGTATTTAAAGATATTTTTTCTATCATTTGTAAATTCAGTAAATTGTTTAGAATATTTATTTAGTTATGGTAGAATATTAAATGAGCAATGAGTTGCCTCTGTCCTTTAAAATGTTGGAAATTTAAAATATATATATGCATGCATTCAAAGGGAACTATAAGCAACGTGAAAAGCCAGCCTTCTGAATGGGAGAAAATAATAGCAAATGAAGCAACTGACAAACAACTAATCTCAAAAATATACAAGCAGCTTATGCAGCTCAACTNTAAAAGAGCATAATAAAAGATAAAACTTGGATTTGTCCTGACAAACAAGTAAATTTTACTTGTCTTGATTTATAATACTAAATCTCACAAGCTAGAGAATGTGTTAAAATTTTTGCAAAGTCCTTAGTCTTGATGGATTTGCTCCATTGGTTTTCCGATTAATGTTTTCACCTACAGTTTGAATGGTTATTCTTTCTGGGGTGATCCACCTTTCTGATTGGCCTGGGACTGTGGTGTTTCTGGGGATACGCAGTTTTCTGTGCTAAAACCAGGACAGTCTTGGGGAAATCAGGATGACTGGCTACTTTATATGTTCTCTGTATAGTCTACCTAGAAATCACAGATTCTGTGATTAACTTGAATAAATTTACATGCTATATGTTGACATTATACTCTTAATTACAAAAAAAAAAGAGGAGAAAGAATCCTCAATTATGAAAGTGTTAAGGTTCTTGTTTATTTTAATATGTTTTGTTCCTTTGATTCATAAGCAACCAAGTATTGTTTCTCAGGTACTCATTATTATGTCTTAATCAAGTTCCAAATCTCCTTTGACAGCTCATGATTTCTGCCTTTTAAAAATCAAGTCTGAAAAATAGAAGATAATAAAAATTGCCAGATATCTTACACACCTAAAGCAGCCTTTGAGATTTCCCATAGGATTTCTAGGAGAAAATCACAAAATTTTGTCCTTTTACCTTATAAAAAGGAATGCTAGAAATAATCAGGTTTGGAGAGTTGTGTGGAAAGAGTTAAATCAGAAGAGATGTTCACCCCTCCCTGAGTTAAATTTTATAGGTAAGGTGTTATTAATAAAAGCATTTCAGAAATGTTATGCTTTATGGGATGCTCCAGGAGATTTTTCAATGCCTCACTTTCTGTATATTTTAATTTCAGAGAAAACACTGATTGAAGGTCTTATAAAATTGTTTTGTTGAATTTCCCCCTATTTATCTGAATCTTGGTAGTGTTATCAATACCTGATAATATTGACCAAAAATATATTTCAATTATTATTTAGCATATTGATTGCCAGTCATTTTTCTTTTTAAAAAGACTTCAAACCAAGTAATGTTTAAGCCAGTGGTTCTCAAAGCACATCAGATGTAATCTTGAAGTTTTACAGCTATATAGGTGTCTAAGCCCTTTCAAGTTTATGGAATCTCTTTACTTAACAGTCTAAGAACATTATATAGTATATCAAAGGATTATTGTGTGTCATCTCTCAAGATATTTTCCCCTATAAAATCCAATTTTATAAATCAGATGCAGTATTCACTGGCCTCTTAGAAAATAGACTTTATCATTGGGCTAAGATATATTTATTTAAAACGTTTTCTTGGAGAATGGGTTTATTATCTTTGTTTTGCATGCCACCAACCAAACACCCAAATATGCTTGTCAGTTGTATTATTCTTTTCTTAAAAATATTTATTTATATGTTTGGCTGCACTGGGCCTTAGTTGCAGCAGGCAGGATCCTTAGTTGCAGCACGTGGGCTCTAATTGACTGACCTGGAATTGAACCAGGTCCCCTACATTGGGAGCATGGAGTCTTAGCCCTGGACCATCAGGGAAGTCCCAGTTGTATTATTCTTTTGTTTATTACAAACTCTCATCAGTCCTTCTACGCTTGAAATTTTTCAATGACAAAAAAACTATAACTTTGTCTTTTATAAATAGCTTGTTTAACTTTTGCTGAAGTCTCTTTTATAAGCAACAGGCCAGAGTTTGTGTCTTCAACAAACAAGGAAAATCTCAGAGCCTTGTGAAAACAAGTACTGCAAAATATTGACCTTTCAAAATATCAAGTCTTGGATAGAAGCATCTGAGCTAGAATCACTTAGGCAACTTTTAGACCATATCATTGGAGTGATTTGGGATTTCCAGAGCTCTTTTCACTGGGAAACAGATGGCTTCATGAGACTACTAACCCAAGATCCAGTGGAACAAGAATTAATTATGTAGAACTGAATGAGCTGATGTGCAACATTTGATTGTGGTTATTTGTTTGGAATATTGCTGATGTCATTTGAATTTTTCCAGATCTATATATTTTCCAGATCTATAAGGATGCCCTTTCTGTGTCTTCTCATGCTCCCTGTAGCCTATAGCAATTTGGTAGACTCTGCTTTTTAAAACTAAAACAATACATTTAAAAGTGATATCTAATTTACTGACTAATTCAGAAACTCTTTCTGAGTCTCCTTTTCATGGCAATATAGTTATTTGTGTAAGTTTAATAAGACTCTTTCTTTATATGAGAATATAATTAAACAAATTGATTAAACATCCAAGGTCCTCCTGCAGTATTATATTTGAGTACAATGCTCTTTTAATCAGGCATGACAAGTCATTCTTAAGGAACAAAGTCTGGTAGTACTTAAAGAGACATTGCCTATTATGGCCTCCCAGGAAAAGAGGTCTGATTGCTTTGTTTACAGGGTCCAGACTCACAGGTAGTAAGGAAGGTGACCTCCTTTGGGGGAAGAAACCCAAGTTATTTTCGGAATCTTGAGAAAGAGTCATTGAACTTTGCAAGTAAAATTTAGTAGAGAGTTTCTTAGCCATGGGATGGCAAATATAGATGTTTTTAAAAGTCCATCTGAGTTGCCTTATGAAGACTTTCAGATAGAAGATAATCTTGTAATCATTCAAACTTGTTTTGCTCTAGTTATTGTTGGTTGTTCTTTAGCTGCTAAGTCATGTCTGACTCTTTTGCAACCCCATGGACTGTAGCCCACTAGGCTCTTCTGTTCATGGGATTTCCTAGGCAAGAATACTGGAGTGGGTTGCCATTTCCTTCTCCAGGAGAATCTTCCCAATGCAGAGATTGAATCTGTGTCTCCTTCTTGGCAGGCTACACTAGATACCACACAGCAAATCTAGAGACCCATATGAACACTCCTCCAGCACCTATGTAGATAATCAGGTCAAACCTTATGAGAAGAGTGTTATTTGTCATTAGGAATAATCTTTCTTCAGATTATTATGATTACAAGTAGGGGAGAGTATCAGGAAAATTGTAAAAGTCTTTGAAATGGGCAAAAAAATATTATTAAGTGTTTTGTCTAGCCTAGCCATCCAAATTATCCTTGATTGTCTTTGACTAGGCTATTTTCCAACACTTCAAGGATAGAAGTTAGAACTAAGAACAATGCAGTAGCTCCCCTGGTTAAGACTGGTTAAGACTTTGCTTTTTAATGCAGGGGGTGAGGGTTCGATCCCTGGTCGGAGAGTTAAGATCCCACATGCTTTGTGGCCCAAAACCCAAAAACATAAAACAGAAGCAATGTTGTAATAAATTCGATTTTTAAAAAACCTCTATAAATGATCTACATCAAAAAATCTTAAAAAAAATAGTGCAAATGTTTCCAGTCTATAACTATGCAAATGACTCCTGAATGTGGCAAAAATGAATAGATTCTGTTAGGTGGGTAATATAAACCTGTAAGTTAAAGCCTCCATTGTAAGAAATGTAGCATCTTACTGGTTCCCTCATTAATTAAGAAGTTAAATAAAATCTCTGCCAAGTGTATATGTTGTATGAGGGTCATGATTTCTTCTTCTTTAAAATATGTTTTCTTCAACACTTTGTCACTTAAGGAAATTTTGGAAAAAACAGTGATAAACCTGTGTATTCAATCCAAATTTTTAAACTGAAAGTTTTATGCCGACATTTTAATTTGTAAGTATCAAACTTTTACTTCATTGGTTCTGAAGTTTGTATTTTAGAATGGCTTTCCCTACCCAAAGATTAATTTTAAAAATACAAACAAAAAATTCCTGTAACTTCTAAAACCTTTACACATTCAGTTTTAGCTTATAAACTTTGATTCAGCTTACTTATTTTTCCAAATGTGTGACTGATTTTCTAACACAATTTCAAGTCATTTCCTCACTAATTTAAAATTCCATTTTGTTATAAAAATGAGAAACTTTTCATATTCCATTTATGTATTAATTTAGGAAGAAAGGACATTTTTATAATGTTGGGTTCTCCTATGTAAGAACAGGGTAGAGCTTTTTATTAATTCAAATCTTATTTTATATGAAGACTGAGTTTAAAGTTTGTTGTAAATATATCTTTCTCATTTTTGGTAATTACTTCTAAACATTTTGTCAGTTGTTACCACTATAAATGGAATATTTTTCTTCCTCCGTATTTTCTAATTTTTGTTCATATATAGAAAAGCTATTTATGAGCATATTTTGTGGCCTTTTTGAATTCTCTTATTATCTGTAATAGTTGTTCAGTTGATTTGCTTATATTCTTGTATTTTCCTGAATATAATATCTATGTGTGGTGCTAGTGGTAAAGAATCCACCTGCCATTGCAGGAGATGCAAGAGGCACAGTTCGATCCCTGGGTTGGGAAGATCCCCTGAAATGGCAACTCATTATAGTATTCTTGCCTGGAAAATTTCACGGACAGAGGAGCCTGGTGGGCTATAGCCCATGGGGTCGCAAAGAGTTGGACATGACTCTTATTGGACATGGGAGAAGCAAATGACAACCCACTCCAGTACTCTTGCCTGGAAAATCCCATGGACAGAGAAGCCTGGTAGACTATAGTCCATGGGATCGCAAAGAGTCGGACACGACTGAGCGACTTCACTTTCACTTTCTATGGGGTCGCAAAGAGTTGGACATGACTCTTATTGGACATGGGAGAAGCAAATGACAACCCACTCCAGTACTCTTGCCTGGAAAATCCCATGGACAGAGAAGCCTGGTAGACTATAGTCCATGGGATCGCAAAGAGTCGGACACGACTGAGCGACTTCACTTTCACTTTCACTTTCACTTATTGGACATGACTCCAATTTACACCTTTACTCATTTTGATTGTCTGACAGCAATATCTAATCCTTCCAGGAAAATATTAGTGGTATCTATAGCTTATTCTTGACTTTTTAATAGAAATGTTTTTAATGTCTTGCCAATAGGACTGATCAGTTTTTAACCTAAGTCAGTCATCCATGTTTATTTTACTAAACTTTCATTTTTAGGTTAGAAATGGATGTTCCACATCCAAAAGGATGATCATGTGAATTTCTCCTTTGACATGTTAACATGGTGAATAACATTTAATCTTCCTTGGTGGTGGTGAAGTCGCTCAGTCGTGTCCGACTCTTTGCGACCCCGTGGACTGTAGCCTACTAGGCTTCTCAGTCCATGGGATTCTCCAGGCAAGAATACTGGAGTGGATTACCATTTCCTTCTCAGAGGATCTTCCCAATCCAGGGATCAAACCCGGGTCTCCTGCATTGCAGGCAGACGCTTTAACCTCTGAGCCATTAACACCATTTTTCCTGGTGACTTGTTCTTTTAAAGTACATTTTGATTATTTTTATTTAGGATGTCTACACAGATATTTATGAATTAGGCTAATATGCAGTTAAATACTGCACTAGTTCGTAAAATGAATTTAGAAGCTTTTCTTCTTTTTCTCTCTGCTCTTGACTGCTTTATATAAGCAGTGTAGGGATTGGAAGACTTAGAACTGTCATTATTTGAGGTGATATAATCATTTACCTAGGAAAAGTCAGTATCACCACACAATCTGTTAGAACTGATAAGAGACTTCAGAAACTTGGTCAGACATAAGAGGAAACAACAAAAATCAATAGCATTGCTTTATGTCAGCCATAATTTACTAGAAAATATAATTAAAAAGGAGAAATTATTTACAAGGGTAAGAAATCTACAAAGAATATAGGAAAAAATGAAAAATGAAAGAAAAATGAAAACATACACAATCTCTTTGGAGAAATCTTAAAAGCCTCAATTAAAGGTCACAGATAATTGAATAAAAGTGGAGATGTGTTATACTCTTGGATTAGATAATTTGTCATTCTGAAGGCCTCTGCTGCTGCTGCTGCTGCTGCTAAGTCGCTTCAGTCATGTCCGACTCTTTGTGACCCCATAGATGGCAGCCCAGCAGGCTCCCCTGTCCCTGGGATTCTCCAGGCAAGAACACTGGAGTAGGTTGCCATTTCCTTCTCCAATGCATGAAAGTGAAAAGTGAAAGTGAAGTCGCTCAGTCGTCTCGACTCTTAGCGACCCCATGGACTGCAGCCCACCAGACTCCTCCGTCCATGGGATTTTCCAGGCAAGAGTACTGGAGTCGGGTGCCATTGCCTTCTCCACTGAAGGCCTCTCAGTTCAGTTTAGTCCAGTCCCTCAGTCCTGTCCAACTCTTTGCAACCCCATGAATTGCAGCACGCCAGGCCTCCCTGTCCATCACAACTCCTGGAGTTCACTCAGAATCACACCCATCGAGTCAGTGATACCATCCAGCCATCTCATCCTCTGTCATCCCCTTCTTCTCCTGCCGCCAATCCCTCCCAGCATCAGAGTCTTTTCCAATGAGTCAACTCTTCACATGAGGTGGCCAAAGTACTGCAGTTTTAGCTTTAGCATCATTCTTTCCAAAGAAATTCCAGGACTGATCTCCTCCAGAATGGACTGGTTGGATCTCCTTGCAGTTCAAGGGACTCTCAAGAGTCTTCTCCAACACCACAGTTCAAAAGCTTCAATTCTTCGGTGCTCAGCCTTCTTCACAGTCCAACTCTCACATCCATACATGACCACTGGAAAAACCATAGCCTTGACTAGACGGACCTTAGTCGGCAAAGTAATATCTCTGCTTTAGAATATGCTATCTAGGTTGGTCATAACTTTTCTTCCAAGGAGTAAGTGTCTTTTAATTTCATGGCTGCAGTCACCATCTGCAGTGATTTTGGAGCCCAGAAAAATAAAGTCTGACACTGTTTCCCCATCTATTTCCCATGAAGTGATGGGACCGGATGCCATGATCTTCGTTTTCTGAATGTTGAGCTTTAAGCCAACTTTTTCACTCTCCACTTTCACTTTCATCAAGAGGCTTTTTAGTTCCTCTTCACTTTCTGCCATAAGGGTGGTGTCATCTGCATATCTGAGGTTATTGATACTTCTCCCGGCAATCTTGATTCCAGCTTGTGTTTCTTCCAGTCCAGCGTTCCCCCACAAATTCATCTATAATCCGGTGTATACCCAAACAAAATTCTAGGTGGAAATTTTTGGTGGGGGAACATGATAAAATTGCTATGAAATTTATATTGAAGAATAAAGGCCCATGAATAGCTTAGTCTAAGAAGATTGAAAGATGGGGATTTGTCCTAACAATGTTAAGAGATACTACAATGCTAAAGTAATAAATGCACTATAGTATTACCACAAGTACACACAGAAGGAGCAGAATAGAGAACTAAGAGAAAGAGCCCTGTTGTACAGGAAGTTAATATGCCATAGAATTGACACCACAGATCAATGGGAAAGGGCCAAAGAGTGAGCAAACTGATTCAATATACAGAGAAAAATAAAACCATATATCTCTCTGATAGCCCATGCAAACCTGCATTCTAAGTGAATTAAAAACCTCAATGTGAATAGTAAAACTTTAACATTTTTGAAAGAAAATGTAGGGGACTGTTTTTGAACCTAAGGGCAAGGAGACACTTACAATTTCAGAAGCACAAGCTATATATAATAAGATACCATTTACATCAAATTAAAAAAATACAGTATCACAAAACAAAGCATATCTTGCAAAAATATGCCAACACTATACTTACTAAAATGGTAGCTTATGGTATACAGGGAATGAGAGTACAAAGGGAAAAAAGAATAAGTATATTCATAAAAATACCATGAAAATTTGAAAGAAAAATAAACAAAGTGGCATTATTTATTCCTTTAGGATTTAGTAACATTTGCCTTTGAAATCTTATGGGTCTGGTGCTTTTGTGAGGAAGGGTAGTTCTTTGACAACTTACTCAGTTTCAACTAAGTAATTTAAAGATCTCTTTAGATCTTCTGTCTATCCTAAGGTCAGTTTTGATTTTTGAAAACTATTTTACTTGAAAAGCTCCCATTTCTTGAAATTCAGTTCAGTTCAGTTCAGTCGCTCAGTCGTGTCCGACTCTTTGCGACCCCATGAATTGCAGCACGCCAGGCCTTCTTGTCCATCACCATCTGCCAGAGTTCACTCAAATTCATGTCCATCGAGTGGGTGATGCCATCCAGCCATCTCATCCTCTGTTGTCCCCTTCTCCTCCTGCCCCCAATCCCTCCCAGCATCAGAGTCTTTTCCAGTGAATCAACTCTTCACATGAAGTGGCCAGAGTACTGGAGTTTCAGCTTTAGCATCATTCCTTCCAAAGAACACCCAGGGCTGATCTTCTTTAGAATGGACTGGTTGGATCTCCTTGAAATTACTTACTTTTATTTCCTTGTATCAGTGGCTATTCTTCATTCCAATTTTAATTTTGTGTACTATGGTTTCTTATTTTTTCAAAAATTTGGTTGGTTAGTGGTTTCTCTGGGGCTTCCCTAGTAGCTCAGCTGGTAAAGAATCTGCCTGCTGCAGGAGACCCTGGTTCAATTCCTGTGTCAGGAAGATCTGCTGGAGAAGGGATAGGCTACCCACTCCAGAATTCTTGTCTTCTCTGGTAGCTTAACTGGTAAAGAATCTGCCTCCATGTGGGAGACATGAATTTGATCCCTAGGTTGGGAAGATCCCCTGGAGAAGGGAACAGTCACCCACGCTAGTATTCTGGCCTGGAGAATTCCATGGACTGTACAGTCCATGGGGTCGCAAAGAGTCAGACATGACTGAGGGACTTTCACTTCACTTCACAGTGGTTTCTATATTTTAATTTTAAAGATTCAACACTCAAGTTTGTTCTTTTTCTATCTTCAGTGCCAGTAATATCTGCTTTTTGCTTTATCAATTCCTTCTTTCTATTATTTTTATGCTTATTTTACTGCTTTTTCTAGCTATCAAATTCATAATTTAATTATTTTCATAATTTCTTTGAGTCTTAATTGCTTAAGGATATGAACATTTCCTCTGAGCCCTGTCTTAATCATATCCCTTAGGATTTTATAAGTAGTGTTATTTTTAAAGCTTTTTACTTTGATATGATTATAGACTTAGAAGAAATTGCAAAATGAGTATGGCGAGGTCCTATATAACCAGGTCCTTCAGTGGCAATATCTTCTATAATTATAGAACATTATCAAAACCAAGAAATTGTCTGGCACCATTAATACAACTGACTACAGAACTTATTCAGGTTTCAACATTTTTTTTTTTTTTGCATGCCCTCAGTTTTTGTATGTCTTTGCGTATGTGTGTGCATGTTCAGTCACCCAGTCATGTCCACCTCTTTGCGACTCTATGGACTCTAGCCCACCAGGCTCCTCTGTCTGTGAGATTCTCCAGGCGAGAGTACTGGAGTGGCTTGCCATGTCTTCTTCCAAGGGATCTCCCAACCCAGGGATCGAACTCTAGTCTCCTGCAGCTCCTGCACTGGCAGATGGATTCTTTACTGCTCAACCACCAGCGAAGCCCATTTAATCACATGTATAGATTCACAGCTGAAGCTCTAACACTTTGGCCACCTGATGTGAAGAGACAAGTCATTGGAAAAGACCCTGATGCTGGGAAAGACTGAAAGCAAAAGGAGAAAAGAGCAGAGAGGATGAGATGGTTAGATAACATCACTAGCTCAATAGACATGACTTTGAGCAAAATCCAGGAGATAGTGAAGGACAGGGAAGCCTGGTGTGCTACAGTCCATGGGGTCACAGGAATCGACATGACTTAGTGACTGAGTAGCAAAAACATAGATTCATATGACCACCACCACAATCAAAACACAGGGTTTCTTTCCCACAAAAGAACTTCCTCATCCTGCCCCTTGGTAGTCACGTCTTCCTGCTCATTTCCTAACTTCTGACAACCACTGATGTGCCCTCCATTCCTATAATTTTGTCATTTATGTAATGTCATACAAGTGAAATCTTACAGTATGCAACTTAACTTACAGTATGCAGTATCGGAAATTGGCTTTTCCTCACTTGCTTAAGGTCTCCTAGCTCAATTGGTAAAGAACACGCCTTCCAACGCAGGAGACACAAGAGATGTGGGTTCAATCCCTGGGTCTGGAGAAGGAAATGGTAACCCACTCCAATACTCTTGCCTGGAAAATCCTATGAGCAGAGGAGCCTGATGGGCTACAGTCCACGGGGTCTATAAGAATCAGACACTACTGAGCAACTAAACCACCACTTTGCTTAATGCCCTAAGATCCATCCAAATTATTGTTAAGAATCAATAGTTTGTTTATTTAATTGCTGAGTAGTATTCCATTGGTGGGTCAGTGGTATAGAATCTGCCTGCAATGCAGGATACCTGGGTTTGATCTGTGGGTCAGGAAGATCTCGCAGAGAAGGGAATGGTAACCCACTCCAGTATTCTTGCCTGGAGAATCTCATGGACAGAGGAGTTGGTGGGCTACAGTCTATGGGGTCCCAAAGAGTCAGATATGACTGGGTGACTAACTTTCACTTTCATTCAATTGTATGGCTATGCCACGGTTTGTTTAACATTCCATCTGTTAAAAGGAAATTTGGACTTTTTTCATTTTCAGATGTTACAAATGAAGCATCTATGAGCATTCATGGATAGGTTTTTTTGTATGTGTATAAGATTTTATTTCTTTGGGGAAAATACCCTGTTTTGAGATTGCTGAGCTGTATAATAAGTATATGTTTAAACTTTAAAGAAATTTCCAGACTGATTTTTTCACAATGGCACTACCATTTCTTATCCCCATAAAAAAATATATGAATTATCTACTATTGCTGTATCTTTGTCAACACTTGATATTATCAAATTTTAAATTAAAGCCATTTAACAAGTAAGTCATGATATATTATTGTGATTTATTAATAATTTGCATTTTTCCAATGGCTAATGAGGTTAAACATCTTTAATGTATTTATTTGTTTTCCTTATGCCTTCATTAGTAAAGTGTCTATTCTTTTACTTACTTTCTAACTGGATTTTTTGGTTTCTTACTGTTGAGTTCAGAACATTCTTATTTTTATATGAGTTCTTTGCAAATATTTTCTCCCATATATGTGACTTACAATTTTCTCCCATACAGTTTTTTTAATTATTCATTTTAAACTATTTTACAATTTCAGGTTTTTTAAATAGAATTATATTATTTACAATGTTGTATTAGTTTCAGATGTAAAACATAGTGATTCGATTTTTGTAGATTATACTCTATTTAAAGTTATTACAAAACATTGGCTATATTCTCTGTGCTGTATTTCATTTACCTTTTACCTAGTAGTTTATACCTCTTAATCCTTTTCTCCATCTTGCCCCTTCCCCACCCCTCTTCTCACTAGTAACCACTAGTTTTTCTTTACAAATCTGTTTTGTCATATTCATTTGTTTGTGTTATTTTTTAGATTACACATACAGTGATTTCAGTTTTGATTTATTGTTTGATCTAAAATTTTTTAAATTGAGTTAATGGTTAACCAAAAGAATGGAATTTAACAATGACCCAATGTTAGTCAGGAGAGAGGTCACCCAGGGTTGATGTGAAAGGTGTCTTGCTTAAGCAGGGGCTTTAGCTGATTCTTGAAGAATACGTAGGGCTGGGAGAAAAAGTCTGTAGTGATTACAGCAACTTTGAGGGTTATCATTTAGGGGTTATAAAATTGTAAGAGTCCCAAAGTACAAAACAGCAGAGTTTCTTAAGACATCCCCAGGCACTATCTTTATACCCTCGATTAGATGCTACAATGCCCACTTCACCTAAAGAGCAGCAACCTCTCAGACATGACCTTGTTTTGTTGGCCAAAGGTCCCCACCTACTGCTGCGTGGCAGGAACATTTCTTAACATAATCTGGAGGTCTTCTTAGAAGAGTCATAAATGAAAGTGTAGTCAAGGTTGAGCTGATAACCACAGTGTGTGAGGTTAAGTCTGTTCATTAACGTACTTGCATAGCCTGGTCACTCAGGGAGCACAGAGTGAAAGTGAGGAGAGCGAGGAGAATGACAGGAGACTGGTTTCACCTGGTTGGCGGAAGCCTGATGGAGGCCAAGAGAGAGCTCCAAGACGGGCAGCCTGGCTGGTCCTTCCCTGCCAAGGCCACAGCAGCACCAAACCAATCAAAATCGATTGGAATTCTTAGGGAAGAGTCAAAGACGTCTTGGAGGAGTGTTAGTCACTCAGTTGCGTCCAACTCTTTATGACCCCATGGACTGTAACCCTCGAGGCTCCTCTGTCCGTGGAGTTTTTGAGGCAAGCATACCGAGTGTGTTTCCATTTCCTTGTCCAGGGGATCTTCCCAACCCAGGGATCTAACCTGTGTCTCCTGAATTGGCAGGCTGATTCTTCACTGTGAAGCCATGGGAAGTCCTACTTCAATTTAAAAAACAAACAAAAAAAGAAGTCTCTCCCTCCTCCCACTTCCCTGGTGACTCAGACAGTAAGGAAACTGCTTACAATGCGGGAGACCCAGGTCAGTCCCTGGGTCAGTGATTGCAAAGTGTTCTTGCCTAAGAAATCCCATGGACAGATGAACCTGGGGAACTACAGTCCAGGGGTTGCTAAAGAGTCCATTCTCTCACAAAAGACTCAGACACGGCTTAGTGATTAAATGGCAACAACATAGTTGATTTTGTGTTAATTTTGGCGTAGAGCAAAGTGATTCAGATTCTTTGATTCATGATTCTTTTCAGATTCTTTTCCATTATAGTTTATTTCAAGATATTGAATATATAATAGTTCCCTGTGCTATACAGTAAGTTCTTGTCATTTATATATTTTATATACAGTAATGTGTATATTGGAGAAGGCAATGGCACCCCACTCCAGTACTCTTGCCTGGAAAATCCCGTGGACAGAGGAGACTGGTAGGCTGCAGTCCGTGGGGCCGCTAAGAGTCAGACACGACTGAGAGACTTCACTTTCACTTTTCACTTTCATGCATTGGAGAAGGAAATGGCAATCCACTCCATTATTCTTGTCTAGAGAATCCCAGGGATGGGGAGCCTGGTGGGCTGCCGTCTATGGGGTCGCACAGAGTCGAACACGACTGAAGCGACTTAGCAGCAGCAGCAATGTGTATATAGATGGGGAAAAAGTGGAAACAGTGTCAGAGTTTATTTTCTGTGGCTCCAAAATCACTGCAGATGGCGATTGCAGCCACGAAATTAAAAGATGTCTACTCCTTGGAAGGAAAGTTATGACCAACCTAGATAGCATATTCAAAAGCAGAGACGTTACTTTGCCAACAAAGGTCCGTCTAGTCAAGGCTATGGTTTTTCCAGTGGTCATGTGTGGATGTGAGAGTTGGACTCTGTGAAGAAAGCTGAGTGCTGAAGAATTGATGCTTTTGAACTGTGGTGTTGGAGAAGACTCTTGAGAGTTCCTTGGACTGCAAGGAGATCCAACCAGTCCATTTTAAAGGAGATCAGTCTTGGGTGTTCTTTGGAAGGACTGATGCTAAAGCTGAAACCAGTACTTTGGCCACCTCATGTGAAAGTTGACTCATTGGAAAAGACTGATGCTGGGAGGTATTGGGGGCAGGAGAAGAACGGGATGACAGAGGATGAGATGACTGGATGGCATCACTGACTCGATGGACATGAGTTTGAGTGAATGAGTGAACTCCAGGAGTTGGTGATGAACAGGGAGGCCTGGTGTGCTACAATTCATGGGGTTGCAAAGAATTGGACATGATTGAGTGGCTGAACAAAACTGAACTGAATGTGTATCTGCTACTTCCTAATTATTCCTCCCCACTCTGGTAACCAGAAGTTTGTTTTTTCTGTGTCGGTGAATCTGATTCTGTTTTATAAATAAGTTCGTTTACATCATTTTTTTTCAGATTCTGCATATAATTGATACCATATGATATTTTTCTCTCTCTGTCTGATTTACTTCACTTAATATGACAATCTCTAGGCCCATCCATGTTGCTCTAGATGGCAATATTTCATTCTTTTTAAATGGCTGAGTTATATTCCATTGTGTGTGTGTGTGTGTGTGTGTATCAGTTCAGTTCAGTTGCTCAGTCCTCTGACTCTTTGCAACCCCATGAATCACATGTATATATATATATGTGTGTATGTGTGTATATATATGTACATGTATATATATATAATCATGTATATATATATATATATATATACACATCACATCTTTATCCATTCATCTGTTGATGTTCACTTAGGTTGCTTCCATGTCTTGGCTATTGTAAATAGTGCTACTATGAACATTGGGATGCATGTGTCTTTTTGAATAAGAGTTTTCTCTAGATATTTGCCCAGGAGTCAACTGGATCATATGGCAAATTTATTTGTAATTTTTAAAGGAAACTTCATACCATTTTCCATGGTGGCTGTACCAATTTACATTCCTATCAACAGTGTAGGAGGGTTCTCTTTTCTTCACAGGAGAAATAACTTTTTGAGCAAATTTGTAAGAATTTTCTAGGAAGAGAAGATCTAGGTATTTTTCAGGAGTATCAGGAAGAATACTAGTGTGGGGCTGGAACTACCACTCACTTTGGGAGACAAGCCAGGCTCAAACAGAGTGTATCTGGGAGCTTCAGAGGAGGGACTTCTGAGTGAGATCTTAAACATCAGAATGTGGAGGCAGGTGCCATGGGACAGAAGTTAATGTGCCGCCTGTCCCTCTGTTTTTCTACCCACATGATGCACCAGCCCAAAGTGCGTCACCTGGGGCTGCATCTGTGTGCCTGCCAGAAATTTCCACCCTCTCACCTTTCCAACTTTCTGCCCAGCTTGCTCAGTCCACCTGCTGCAGAGGGTCTTTCTAGATCCTGTACCCAACCCTGCCATCCATATGCCAGTGAGCTTGGGCTGACTGAGGGGTTCATTTGGCCCCTGGCTCTGATGTAACATTTCCTGTGTGTATGGTCCAGACATGGCCCTGGCACTAACCAGGTGATCAGCATACATTTATGGAGAATGAATGACATCAGGGGACATCTCAAGCCACTAAGGCTGTTTTGAAACTGTTATCTGTTATTGTCCTACCTACTATTTATTGAATATCATTGGTACGGGTTGTTTGTTTAGTTTTGGTTTGTGACAATAGAAATTTAGTCTCTCACTTCGGGGAGGCAGAAGTCCAAAATCCAGTTACTGACAAGGTTGGTTCCTTCTGGAGGTTCTGAGCAAGGACTGGCTGAGTGCTTCTCTCTCAGCTTCTAGTGGTTGCTGGCAGTCATGGCATTCTTTTGTGTGTAGACACATCACCCCAATTTTTGCCTCCATATTCAAATTGCCTACTTCTGTGTGTGTCCCTTTCTATCTCCTATAAGGACAGACTAGTTAGATTTCAAAGTCCCCTCCTAATCCAGTATGATTTCATCTTGATCTCTACCCTAATCACATCTCCACTCAGCTTTATTTATTAAAAATTTTTTTTTTAATTTATCTGTTTGGCTGCACCAGGTCTTTGTTGTGCATTGTGAAATCTTAGTTGCAGCGTGTGGGATCTAGTTCCATGACCAGCGATCGAACCTGGGCTCCCTGCATTGGGAGCTTGGAGTCTTAGCACTGGACCATCAGAGAGATCCCTCCAGTGGGTTTTAAATAATTAAATTAATAAGAGAAGCACCCTCTTACTCTGTCCTCTAATTCTTGGTCTCTGCTTCAAAAGAAGCATCTTAAGTTTCTCAGCTGTTCCTTCCTACTCTTCTAGCTCCTTGACATCCAGACTTTGAAATGTGACTTCATGTAGAGGCATCGTCTTTCGCATCACAAAGACCCAGATGCCAATCCTGGTACTGCCTCTGGGTTCTGCCTGGAATGTTCTACAGAGGAGAAAGGAAGTCTTGCCATTGGCAGATATGTCATATTCCATGGGTTCAGAGACAAGGCATAGCTGTCTTTTATGACTTCCATGGAGATACCATCAGTCCACACAGAGGCCACCCTGATGATGTGTATCAGAGAGTTCCTGTTTTAGTTACTAATTGCTGTGAAACAAATTACTCCAATAACTTAGTGGCTTAGGACAACATAAAGGGGACTTGTGTAGTGGTCTGGTGGCTGAGGCTCTGAGCTCCCAATGCAGTGGGCCCATGTTGATTCCTGATTAGGGAGCTAGATCCCACATGCCACAACTGAGACCTGATGCAGCCAAGCAAACAATAAATATATATTTTAAAGGTAGATATTTATTATCCCAAAGTTTCTGTGGGGGTCAGGTGTTTGAGAGCAGCTTGGACTGGAGGATCTGATGTTGAAGGTGGCTCACAGGCTTTTAGGCTGCTCTCCCTGTGGGCGAGGCTGCTCAAGTGTCCTCATGACATGGTGGCTAGCCCCCCTCAGACCAAGTGATCTGAGAGAGAGCAAGGAGGGAGTTGTATCCTCTCATGACCTGGCCCTGGAAATCACATCCCATCACTTCTGCCACCAGTCCATATTCAAAGGCAGGGTGGGAGGGGAGCAGTTAGGTTCCATCTTTTGAAAGAAGACACATCAAAGAATTCACCAAAATATTTTAAAACCACGACAATTCTCTTCCACAGTCCATCTTTCTTCTCCTTTGACTTCAGCTACTTGGTCTTATTATATTCTGCTCCCCCTAACCTTCTCTCCATGACTCCCAGGGTCTAGGGTCTCTGCCAGAGTGGGGTGTGTATGTGTGTGTGTGGTGGGGTGCTGGATTAGCTCACAAAAATCTTTCCCTGTTCTGTGTTCAAGAAATCTTCTCAATAAAAAGTGAATGAGAGAGAGAAAGGGGTTAGGGAAGGAAAACACTCTATTTGACTTGTGAAAGTGGTGGGTGTGTGCTCAGTAGCTTCAGTCTAGTCTGACTCTGTGTGACCCTATGGACTATAGCCTGCCAGGCTCCTCTGTCCATGGGGATTTTCCAGGCAAGAATACTGAAGTGGGTTGCCATGCCCTCCTCCAGGGGATCTTCCCAACTCAGGGATCAAGCCCCCATCTCCTTCATTTCCTGCCCTGGTAGGTGGATTCTTTACCTCTGAGCCACATCAGAAGCCCATGAAAGTGCATAATTTTAAACAGTTTCACTAATTTGTCAGAGATTTGGCTTTTTTCATCAGGAGGTTGGAGATGGTAATATTTATCACACAAGATTGTTTTATTAGGACTATTTTAGTCACAAGTCACAGAACTCTGATTCATGCTAGTTAGGAAAAAACAAAGGAGCTAATTGGCTCATCAATCAATAGCTCAGGGTTAGGGCTGGCATCAGGCAGGACTGGATCCTGATGTTCAAATGGGCATCGGCATCTCTCCATCTCTCGCCCCTGCTTTTCTCCCTGTAATGAAGGTTTCATGACAGTAAGGCTTTCTCCACTTGATGGCTCTCAGCTGTTCCAGGCTGACATTCTACCCTCTTCAGTTCAGTCACTCAGTCGTGTCTGACTGTTTGTGACCACATGGACTGCAGCACACCACGCTTCCCTGTCCATCAACAACTTCTGGAGCTTGCTCAAACTCATGTCCATTGAGTTGGTGATGCTCCCCAGCCATCTCATCCTCTCTCCTCTCCTTCTCCTCCTGCCTTCAATCTTTCCCAGCATCAGGGTCTTTTCCAAAGAGTCAGTCCTTCACATCAGGTGGCCAAGTATTGGAGCTTCAGCTTCAGCATGAGTCCTTCCAATGAACACCCAGGACTGCTTTCCTTCAGGATGGACTGGTTAGATCTCCTTGCAGTCCAAGGGGCTCTCAAGAGTCCTCTCCAATACCACAGTTCAAAAGCATCAATTCTTTGGCACTCAGCTTTCTTTACAGTCCAACTCTCACATCCATACAATGACTACTGGAAAAACCATAGCTTTGACTAGACGGACATTTGTTGGCAAAATAATGTCTCTGCTTTTTAATATATGCTGTCAAGGTTTGTTGTAGCTTTTCTTCCAAGGAGCAAGTGTCTTTTAATTTCATGGCTATAGTCACCATCTGCAGTGATTTTGGAGCCCCCCAAAATAAAGTCACTGTTTCCATTGTTTCCCCATCTATTTGCCATGAAGTGATGGAACCAGATGTCATGATCTTAGTTTTCTGAATGTTGAGTTTTAAGCCAACAATTTCACTCTTCTCTTTCATTTTCATCAAGAGGCTTTTTAATTCTTCTTTGCTTTCTGCCATAAGGGTGGTGTCATCTGCATATCTGAGGTTATTAATATTTCTCCCAGCAATCTTGATTCCAGCTTGTGCTTCATCCAGCCCAGCATTTCACATGATGCACCCTGCATATAAGTTAAATAAGCAGGATGACAATATACAGCCTTGATATGCTCCTTTCCCGATTTTGAACCAGTCCATTGTTCTATGTCTGGTTCTAACTGTTGTTTCTTGACCTGCTTACAGATTTCCCAGGAGACAGGTCAGGTGGCACGGTATTCCCACCTATTTAAGAATTTGCCAGTTTTTTGGGATCCAAACAGTCAAAGGCTTTGACGTAGTCAATGAAGCAGATGTTTTTCTGGAACTCTTTAGCTTTTTCTACCCTCTTAGCATCCCTATATGATAGACAGCATCTCTTTCCCAGTGGTTAAACTGAACACCCAAGGTTATGTACTTGTGCCAGGACCAGTGACCCTGGGTCTGATTGGCCAGGCTGTGTTGTGTGCCCGACTTGGAACGGCTGGGGAAAAGGGAAGTGCGTTCTGTCTGAAAGACATGAGCCAAGTGCTATTACCAAAGAAAGGGGACTAGACTTGGAACAAGCAAACTGTCATGGTCTGCTACACTGATGGTGCATGTTGAAGGAGATAAAGTATGTAAACTGCCTGGCACTTTCTGGGAAATGTTTTTTTCTTTTCTGAATTCTTCTCTGTTCCTCTCTCTGTATTTAACCACTTGATACATCAGTGGAATCCCCTTTGGCTTTGTTGTTTGCAGCTTCTCCTCCTCCACCCCACTGCCTTGCTATGGCCTCTCACTGCCACTCTCCTGGCCTAATGTTGGAGGACCATCTCACTGACCTCGCTCCGTCTCTCTCAGATCACATCAACTGGAATCTGGATCTGAGAGATCCATCAGCTTCACAGTTTCCAGTGTCCCCTTGGCAGCAGAGGTCCATGCAGATGGTTTCTGTCAGAGAAAGCTGGCTGCAAGTGGGTGTAGAGTTAACTAGCTGGGATGGAGTGGAGATGCATGGTAGTCATGGCGCTGGGCTCCATGGTTCCCAAAGCAACCCTGGAAACCAGAGCATCTCTGAGCTGAGGGAGACCAGTTGGCTACAGTGTACTATAGATTCTCAGCCTCCCCATCCAAGTAGTTCCACCTTCCATCTCCCATAGAAAAGAAGTCATTGCTTTCCATGCTTTGATCTAAAATGGAAAGTACCTGGCTAACCCAGCCCATCAGTTCTGCAAGGGTGTTCTCTGTTAAGCCAGATGAAGTTTGATTTAATGTAGGATCATTGATTTATTTATTTAAAATTTTATTTAAATAGTTTTTATAAACATTTTTATCAGGGAATATTTCAAACATTTACATAAGCAGAACAAGAGTGTTGAATGAATTCCATACACCAATCATTCAGCTGCAACATTTATCAAGTCATAGTCAGCGTTATTTCATCCCTATTCCTTCTGTTCCTCTCCTCCCTAATTATCTTGAAATAATTCCCAGACAGTATACCTTTTATCCATACTAATTCATTGTGTTATTTCTAAAAGATAAGAACTCTCAAAATCCATGACCATACTGCCATCATTTCACCTAAAAATTTAACAGTATTTCTGGTAATATTATCAAATATTGTCAATGTACAAATTTCACTAATTATTTCCTATTCTTTTTGGCTTATTTTAGTTTTTTTTTTTTTTGCAGTTCATTTGTGTGGATTGAAATAGAGAATAAACAGTGTGATTAGTTGATATGTCTCCTGAGTCTCTTTTAGAAGACAATTTTAGGAAGATCCCCTGGAGAAGGAAATGGCAACTCCCTCCAATATTCTTGCCTGGAAAATTCCATGGACAGAGGAGCCCGGTGGGCTCCAGTCCATGGGGTTGCAAAGAGTCAGACACAACATAGCAACTAAACAGCAACAGTAATCCCTCTCTATCTCTTTTTTCCATTTTTAAAATTTTATTTACTTTTTACTATACTGGGTCTTCATTGCTGCGTGGGCTTTTCTCTAGTTGTGGGGAGCAGGGACTACTCTCTAGCTGTAGTGTGGCAGCAATTGCAGAGGCTTCTCTGGTTGTGCAGCATGGGCTCAGTAGTTGTGGCATACAAGTTTAGTTACCCCACAGCACGTGGAATCTTCCTGGACCAGGGATCAAACTCATGTCTCCTGCATTGGTGGATTCTTAACCACCGGGCCACCAAAGAAGTCACTCTACATCTCTTGTGTGTGGGGGTCCCTCGTGATTCATTTGTTGATGGAAATCAGGTTGTTTGCCCTCTAGCTTCTCACAGACCGGGTTTTGCCAATTGCATCCCTGAAATGGCCTTTATCATGTCCTTCTACTTCTGCTTTGCTTGTAAATATGTAGTTAGATTGGAGACTTGACCAGATTCAAAGTTGGGTTTTAGAGAGACCACTTTAGAGGTGGTGTGTATAGGAAGTACAGGACCTACCTCTTTTGTGTCCACCATCAGTGTAGATGGCACTTATGAAACCGGACACCAGGAGCCAGAACCTCTGCCACTGGTATCACCCCAAAGCCAGTTCCGTGGATTCCCAAAGAATCCAGTCTGCTTTATCCATCTCACATAGTGAGATCCAACCAGTCCATTCTGAAGGAGATCAACCCTGGGATTTCTTTGGAAGGAATGATGCTAAAGCTGAAACTCCAGTACTTTGGCCACCTCATGCGAAGAGCTGACTCATTGGAAAAGACCCTGATGCTGGGAGGGATTGGGGGCAGGAGGAGAAGAGGATGACAGAGGTTGAGATGGCTGGATGGCATCACTGAGTCGATGGACGTGAGTCTGAGTGAACTCCGGGAGTTGGTGATGGACAGGGAGGCCTGGCGTGCTGCAATTCATGGGGTCACAAAGAGTCGGACACGACTGAGCGACTGAACTGAACTGAACTGAACTGATAGTTCTTTTTCTAAGTCGTTTCAGTTCAGTCGCTCAGTTGTGTCTGACTCTTTGCGACCCCATGGTCTGCAGCACTCCAGGCTTGCCTGTCCATCACTAACTCCCGGAGCTTGCTCAAACTCCTGTCCGTTGAGTTCTTTCCCGATGCCATCCAACCATCTCATCCTCTGTCATCCCCTTCTCCTCTTGCCTTCAATCTTTCTCAGCATCAGGATCTTTTCTAATGAGTCAATTCTTTGCATCAGGTGATCAAAGTATTGGAACTTGAGCTTCAGCATCAGTCCTTCCAGTAAATATTTAGGACTGATTTCCTCTAGGATGGCCTGGTTGGATCTCCTTGTAGTCCAAGGGACTCTCAAGAGTCTTCTTCAACACCAAAGTTCAAAAGCGTAAATTCTTCAGCACTCAGCTTTCTTTATGGTCCAACTCTCACATCCATACATGACTACTGGAAAAACCATAGCTTTGACTATATAGACCTTTATCAGCAAAGCAACATTTCTGCTTTTTAATATGCTGTCTAGGATTGTCATAGCTTTTCTTCCAAGGAGCAAACATCTTTTAATTTCATGGCTGCAGTCACCATCTGCAGTGATTTTGGAGCTTAAAAAATAAAGTCTGTCACTGCTTCCATTGTTTCCTCATCTATTGCCATGAAGTGATGGGACTGGATGCCATGATTTTAGTTTTTTGAATGTTGAGTTTTAAGCCAGGTTTTTCACTCTCCTCTTTCACTTTCATCAGGAGGCTCTTTAGCTCCTCTTCTCTTTCTGCCATAAAGGGGATGTCATCTGCATATCTGAGGCTGTTGATACTTCTCCAGCAGTCTTGATTCCAGCTTGTGCTTCATCCAGCCCAGCATTTCACATGATGTACTTTGCACATAATTTAAGTAAGCAGGGTGACAATATTCAGCCTTGAAGTACTTCTTTCCCGATTTTGAACCAGTTTGTTGTTTTATATGTTCAGTTCTAACTGTTGCTTCTTGACCTGCATACAGATTTCTCAGGAGGCAGATAAGGTGGTCTGATATTCTCATTTCTAAGAATTTTCCACAATTTGTTGTGATCCAAACAGTCAAAGGCTTTGGTGTAGTCAAAGAAGCAGAAGAAGATGTTTTTCTCGAATTCTCTAGTTTTTTCTATGACCCAACAGATGTTGGCTATAGATCTCTGGTTCCTCTGTCTTTTCTAAATCCATCTTGAACTTCTAGAAGTTCTCAGTTCACGAGATAATTGAAGGCACCTCAGTCTTATATCTGGAGCCTGGGTGCAAGTAGGCTGAGAAAGGTAGCTCTCTTTCCCATTAATCTTGGAGAGACAGAATTCCTAACGAAGAAAGTTCTTTAAACGTGGGAGAATTGTTCACAAGATGGTAGACAGCCACAAATGTGATAAATGGCCAGTGGAGTGTCTGTAACTGTGGTGGGACTGAGAGTTAAGTGTTAGGAATTCAAACAGGGCTTCCAGTGGGAATCCACAGTGTTGGGGAAAAGGACCCATTGGCCCAGACATCACATTTATGAAGGGCTCTTCAACTTTTGATATTATCATCAAAGGAAGTTACACATGAAGGTCACAGAGAAACAGTGATGAAGTTCATTCTCCACCTTTAAACTCGTGAACCATGATTGGACCAGACTGCCTCAGGGACTCATGAATTCATTAATCTACAAAATCTTTAATGAGTTTGGAATTTGCACAGCATAATTATATTACTCTGTAATTTTGTCTGCTAAACTACTGGTTACATGCAACTACTTCACAACAATTTTGTCATACTGATCTGTATTTCTGTATTGGGAGCATCTCAAAAAGGGGAAATGGCCAGAAGCACAGTCAAGAGGATCAGAACTCACATATGGGAGGCTTGTGGGTTGTAGAGGGGGGAAGGAGGACCCAAAACTTGTCCTTGAAGGATGAATGGGGGTCTGGTTATTGGAGGGGAAATAGTGGATGTCATGATTGGTAAGTATCTTTCCCAGAGCAAGTCAAGTCTTTTTTTTTTTTTTTTTTAAACAAAGGGATAGCCATCCCTTTCCTTGTCCCAACTTTCCCTGAGAGGAAAGCCATTCCTGTGATATGAGTGGTTAGTATATCCCCACCACTGCTATTGACTCTGCTCTGCAGGTCTGCAGGTCCCAGCTCAGGGTGGGATGTGTGGCTGGGGCTGAGTGGGCAGAGATCCTGGAGACACAATTCTGTAGGTGAGGTGGGGTGGTGTGGATAAGGGACAGAGAATTGAGCAGAGGTTTTAATTGCAAACAGTGATGAGCTGTTTAATTTGCACCTTGAAAGGAATGGTAGAAGTGTTCTAATTAACTGAGACAGAGGTTATAAATTAGGACTTTCCAGAGAGGTCCTTGGTGGTCACGTGTCAGGACTTTCTTGTGGGAAGTTTTGGGAAGCTGCCCAGAGAATGACATTTCAGGAGCCCTGGGGGTCTTGGGCCAGAAGTCCATCCTCCTGCCAGCCCTGTGATGGACACTCATGGTGTTTACATCAGAAACTCCAGAGTCTCTCAGTGCCCTGTGCTGGGGGTGAGGGGGTGGCAGACCTACGCTGGAATCTACACCCTCAGGTCGGAAAGGCCCTGTGTGAGCCCTCTTGCTGAGACGGTCTGAAGTTTCCTGCCCTAGAAACCCACCCCTCCTGATTCCTGTTAACAGCTTCAGGCTGCTCTGAGATTAGCTTACTGCCTCTTTCGTCACCCATGCTGTGTTGTCGTGTCTACAGTGAGGTCACATTGCTTCCACCCTGAAGTGCCTCTCAGATCGCTGATTTTTAACCCACACACACATAATTTGGCTAGTTATGCCAGGCACTGTTAAATCTCTTTGCAGATAAAATACATATTTGTTCTAAGTCGTTTACATAGACTAAGTAAATCCTAACAAAACTCAAAGAGGAATTATTAGCCCCAATTTACAGATGAACAAACTGAGGCACAGACAGGTTGTGATGACTTGCCTTAACCTCACAGAGCTAGGAAGAGATTGAGATGGGATGCAAACCCGGGCTGCGTGGCCGGTGCTCGGCCACTCAGCAACTCCACCCCCTGCCTCCCCAGTGAGGGCCTGCCATTCTCTGAGGCCTGGCTTCAGCAAGGTGCCTGAGCTGTTGCACGCAGCAGCCCTAGTTTTTGAATATTTGAAACTATGTGATATAAATATATAAGGCCTCACTGCAAGTGTATTTTGAAATGTTGCAACCCTTCCATTTGAAGAAATGTGAAAAAAAAAACCACAAACCTCCAAAATAAAAATCAAGACCTTTCCAACTTGGCAGGCCCCAGGATTTCCAAGTTGTAGTGACACGATTTCCAAAGCCTTGTGGCACCAAGTGAGCCAATAAACAGGTAGCCTTCATCCTTTGTCGTCCTGTGGGTATCACAGTATTGCTGCCATTCTTTGGAAAATCAGTGAGTGAATCCATTCCTAGTGCCCGGTTATGTGATCAACTGCTGTTGTTAGAACTGAAAATCTTTTTTATATCTGGTAACAATGCCATCCAAGTGTCAATTAGGTGGTGGAGCTGGCGGCACTGTTCCCAAGATGGAGCCAACATCAATAGCTTTGCATTGGAAGTGAGAAGTACTAAAATGCCTCAAAGAGGGCTGAGCAAGCACTGCGATACACTCTGCTGCCAATTTAGGAGCAAGCCCTTTGCAAGCCATCGGAAATGGCTTTCCAACCGGAAAGTAGCAGTTAAAAGCCAAAGCCTGCTTCCGTGGTGATAGATTTATGTACAGTAAGAAACATCCCTCCCACTCGACATTTACTTCTTTGGAAAGATTAATCTCATGTGAAGTGAATTTCAATTAAATGTGACTGTCCTGTGCTAAACTCCAACTGCTATTCCTCACCTTTTCTCTTCTTACTTTGGAGAGAAAGGCTACCAGATTAGTTCTGCTAAAAGATGGATCTTGCCCCTCTCCCACTCAGAAACCTCCTGTGGCTCCCACTGCCCAGTGAAATAGGTCCTGATATTCAAGCTAATCAGTGAGTGGGACTGAGTCTCCGCTGGGGAACAGAGACTCCCGGGCATCTCTGTACATCACACACACACTCACACCAGCAGGGCCACACCATTGAGACCACCTCCACTCAGAATCTAACGGTTGAGTGAGGCATTTATGTATTGGGACCAGAAGTCTGATGGGATCTCAGTTACCAGGGATGGATGGGAATGTCTGGAGGCCCAACAGGTGTGTTTGCTCGGTGCCTGCTGCTTAATAGATCTTTATTAAGCATTGGTGGAGCTTCCCAGGTGGTGCTAGCAATAAAGAATCTGCCTGCCAGTGCAGGAGAGTAAGGTTCAAGCCCTGGATCGGGAAGATCTCCTGCAGAAGGAAATGGCAACCCGCTCCAGGATTCTTGCCCGAAAGACTCCATAGACAGAGGAGCCTGGCGGGCTAATCCATGGTGTCGCAAACTGAGGGACTGAGCATTAATCCAACATTCATGTGATGAACGAATGGATGGTCTTTACAAGAATCTTGGTCTTTGAGTTCTATACCCTCAAGGACAAAGACCAAGGCTACAAATGTGAAGAGGTCATCTTTGGCCATTCTGGACTTTCATGTCCTTGGTCTGAGTTAGGGAAATAACCCCAGTAATCAAAAAACAAACATTTCTTATGTTTTTCTAGGTCAAGGCCTCTCAATCTTGCCACTGTGGACACATTGGGCTTGGTAATTCTTCACTGTGGGGGCTGTCCTGGACATTGAAAGATATTTGAGGCATCCCTGGACACTTCTCTTGTGGCTCAGATGGTAAAGAATCTGCCTGCAATGCAGGAGACCTGGGTTGGGATGATCCCCTGGAGAAGGAAATGGCAACCCACTCGAGTATTCTTGCCTGGAGAATCCCATGGAAAGAGGAGCCTGGCAGGCTGCAGTCCATGGGGTCACAGAGTCAGACCCGACTGAACAACTAATATACACACACTGGCCTCTATATAAATAGATGCCAGGAACACCCATAACCTAAGATGTGAAATCAAGGATGTCTCCAGACATTATCAAATGCCCGTGAGTAGGGGCTGGATCACTCCCAGGTTAGAAATACCCACTTCAGGCAGTGATTCTCAACTCCAGTGGCATACTATCATCTGGGGAGCTTGAAAAGAAAAACAAACCAAAAAACTGAAGCCTGGGTCTCACCTGGAGACATTCTGATGTAGTTGGTTCTGGAGAGTGGCTTGGGGATGGGAAGTTTTCAAAGCTCCTCAGGTGGGTGTAAGGTTTAGCCCAGTCTGAGAGCCACTGGTCTAGCACTGGGCAGTCCACAAGTTTTACATGCATGATAAGCTTCATGACCTTCCCGTGCAGGAAGGGAGGGAGAGTATTGCTGTGGGTTTCTGACTACAGAAGTGAGGTCCAGAGAGGTATGGTGGCCCTATGAGTGGTGGTGCTGGCATTCCAACTCAGCTCATCTGACTCCTAATACAGTGCTCCTCCCAAGAGGCAGGGCTCAGCCTGGGCTAGCTTGATGTTGAGGGTCATGAGTGAGTTTTTCCCTTCCCAGTGGCTCTTCCTACCCCTTAGCTTCCATTCTCTCTTCTCTCACTGTTTCCCCATTTCTTTATGCAAAGATACAGCTAGCAGTCATTTACACTCTAGTGAGAACGTGAGACTGCTTTTTGTCTTCCAGGGGGATTTGCAAGTTATGCCTCATCTGTAACAGTGAAGAAGATGGCTTTGCATCAGCCCATAGATGAGATGGGGATGGTTTTGGGGTGGTGAGGAGAGTGTTTCTGTACCTCTGAAATCAAATCCAATTGGCAACAGCCTTTCATTAAATTTCATTAAGAAAGCTACCTCATTCTACCTTTGAGCTGAAAATCATATCCAGCTCCACTTCATTTACAAATAATTTTTGAAGTGTCTCCTGTATACTTGTAAGTGCAGTCACGAAGTCACTGTTGGCTGGTTCTCATTCACAAGGCTGTAAGTTCCCAGGGAGAGGGCATCCTGGCCTTCTTCCATGACACTCACTACACCTTGGCCCACACTGGACACATGACATGGTAGGTGTTTGACACATAGACAGTTGAATGTCAGGCCACCCATCTCGAACCCAAGCCTATGCCCCAGGGAGAGACCACATAGGTTAACCTCAGGGCTAAACCTGAAGGCATGGGGCTGAATTTTTCACTTCTGCTCAGGGCTGGCATTAAGAGGGGCCAGCTTCAGAAGCCTTCAGAGAAAATGTGAGCACAGTGGGGTTTTGAAGCTTCCCCAAAACAGACATCTCAAGCAGAAATGACTTTTATTGGGATGGCTTCGTTTGAAGAAAAGGAAAAGAGACAACACCAAGAGACAGACTCTGCTAACAGAGGCGGGGGTAGCCAGGCATCTCTGCCCCATGCTGTGCAGGAAGGGGGGGGACCTTGGTGCCCCCGTCATGTCACTCATTACTAGAGACCAAGATCTGCTCAAGCTTCAGTTCACCTTTTTGAATACTTGCTTGCAGACCACACCCTCCACTCTCATCTCCTGAAACAAAAACAGATTCTTGTTATTGGCCAAAGCAAGGTCACACTTGGGGCTCAGCATGTCCAGGGGCAGGAACTCTAAAAATATTCCGTGACTGCTATTTTTCCTCAAGAGTTGGTCTGAATGAGACAATTCCTTGGAGAGTCTGATGAACTGGATCAGGGGACATCAGTCTTGGCTATGCCCTCTAGATAGAGCTGGCTGGAGACAGATGTGGCTCAGAGCTGACCAACAGGACCTTCGGATGCCTTCTTCCTCCTACTACCCTCAAGGAGCCAAAAGGTTTAAGAACACCAGGCCTGAGCCCAGGTCAGAGACTGTGCCCAGCTTTGCAAGAAATCAGGGCCAGAAGTAAGGCTCAACCCCTAAAGGGCTCAACAGGTCACTGAGACCAGGGTTGCAAACTGACATGGTGGTTCCGAGCTCCAGCTGCACATTGGAGTTACCTAGGGAGTTTGAAAAATGCCTGGGTCCCAGGCTAGACTAGTTATATCAGCATTTCAGTGGGTGGAGTCCTGGAATTGCTATATTAAAAGCTCCCAGGTAGTACTAAAATGCAGCAGGGCAGTCCCTGCTGAATGTCGCCAGCAAGAACGACAGCACAGTGTTTCTACACCTTCCAAGTTCTTATTTTTTTGGCAGGAGGCTGGAAATTTGAATATTTACGTAACATCTCCTAATTTTTAAGTTGTTAGCTGAAAAAGTGTGAAGCCCATGGATGGCCAAATAAAAGATGCCTGTGGCCCCTACTTTGTAACCTCTGGCAAAAAGTCACGGAACTTTTGAGCTGAAAGGGCTGACGAAGATCACATAACCCACCCTGATTACTCTGCAGCTGGGGAAGTGGAGGCTCAAGAAGGAGACTGGTTCAAGGTCAGGCATTGCCGCCCAGGCTGTTAAGCTGCCTCTGAGTATGATATCCTTGTGCCTTTTCTTAAGGCACACATGTCCTGAAGCTCCTACAGACCCTGATCTCGGCAGAAGCCCTTTGTGGTAGGATGGTGTTTTCCCATGAGGCTGAGGGAAAGAAAGCAGCTCCCCAAAGTACCTGGTGAGTCGGAATAGAACCCTGGTCACCTGTATGTGGCTCCTTTCTCAGAACACAGAGTTCCAAGGGAGCAGGAGTGATGGGAGGCCTCTGCTCAAAGGGCAGGTGGTACTTTGGACCCCCAGGGGCTAAGGCCCCTACTCTGGATGTGGATATTGCTTTTCCTGATAATGAGAGCATAGACGCGGCTTTAACCAGCAACCAGCAGTCCCAGGCTGGAGGACCGGGTGAGGGAGGGGCCCACACTTGAGCCAAGAAGGCTTCTCCTCTCCTGACCCAGACTGTTGAGATTGTGAGCAGATAGGGGGTCCTTGGACATAAAATAAACCATTTTTGACTGAAGCCATTTTGTGATCTAATGCCTGCCCTTGAACAGGTCTGAGTAAGTAATGATCTTAAGGGAAGTGAAGAAATGCAGGAATCAAGGAAAAGCAGTCAAGGAACTGTGCTAAAACAGAGGCTGAATTCCTTCTCAAAGGATACACATGACAATCTCTGGGTTCTGAAGGAACTAAAGCCCCCACTCAGGTGAAGGATGGACATTTTCTGACCCTTGTGACTTCCATCAATTGAAGCTTGGACTCTGTCGACCTTTGCCCCATCTCAATGCTGAATTCTTCTCTGCTCAAGTCCCTTCATGAATACGCTTGAGCCCTTGGCTTAAAACTTCCCCAATTTTGCTGTTTGGAAAGACATGGCTTTCAGAAAAACGCCCAGTGTTCTTCTTACTATTTGCAAGTAATAAACCCTTCCTCTCCCAATCTGTGGCTTGGTTGTATCTTTGGGCTTGACACCCACCAAGAGGTGAACCCAGTTCTTGGGTAACAAGATCATGTCTTGAGAAGCTTAGAGAAGTCACCCTGGTTCTGGCTAGCCACAATTTGGCATGGTGAAAACGGGTATCATTTGGGAGCACATATAAGTTCTGTCATCTTCTAGCTGTGTTACTGGGATGTGAGCCTCCACGTCGTCTCCAAAATAAGAACCGTAACAGTACCTGGCCCATATGGTTGCTGAGACAATGGAAAGAGATATGGAACGCTAAAGGTTCCGCATCTGACGGTTAGCAGATGCACCTCCTCACCTCCGTCTGATTGGACAGTTGGGTCAGCCCAGACCTTAAACACATTGCTCTGGTTTTAAAATCACTCAAGCATCTTCGCCAGGGCCTTGGAAAAGAAGTTTCAGAGCAAAGCCAAGGCCCAGACATGGTGCATTCTTCCAAAGTCCACTCAGGCCCCAACATGACCAGGACCTGTGGGGTCCAGCGTGGCTTACCAACCCCCTTCCCGACCTCCAGAACCTACCAGGTGCAGCTCGTCACCCTCAATCCACTGGGTCCAGCCACGTCCCTCCTTCTCGCCCTTCTGCACGCACTCGAGCTTGTCCCCATCCCAGCTCACCGTGGTCTGCCGAGGCCAAAAATACGGTTGTCATTTTGGAGCCAGCAGCCCCTGGGCTCTGGGGTAGGGGCAGCCCCAACCTGGAGAATCCAGGGTGCGCTCAAATCAGGTTCATTAGAGAAATCTACAGCCTCGTGCTCCTTGCCCATCACATACAAATCAGTTTTAAAATTTACAAAAACCTTCACAAATGTAAATGGGTAATTAGGAGAGCAATAGTCACTGGGGTGAGACTGACAGTGCAAAGGCTGAGAGTGGGGCTGGGGTGGGCATGGATGTGGAGCATGCCCAGGAAGCTCCTCAAGATGGGTTCTGTGTCTGGTTCCAGGTTCCAGCGGACCACAGTGGGGAAAGAGGAGGAAGCAACTTGTCTGCCCTTCTGGTCAGGCCGCCAACCCCTACCCACTACCCCGCCTTTGAGCTCTCACATCTTCCCTGAGCCTCGTGTGCCACCACAGGTACTGGGCGTGCTGATGGCCAGGCAGACAGCAGGAGGAGGCCCAGTCTCTGCACATGGATCTACCCAGAAATACAGAGCTGGGAGTGCTGGAATGTAGACGGGAGACAGCCCAGAAGCCCATGGGCTAGACTGGGACCTGCATACGGTGGGTGTCTTCCCTATCTGCAGCTGCCCACCTCCAGTCCATTGAGCTCTCCCCTACCCCCTGGAGAGGTTAGAACCCCATGCGTCCCTTCACTGTGAGGCTCTGAGCAAGTCCATCGCTTCTCTGAGCCCCAGTGTCCTCATTTGTTATATGAGGTGGTCAGAGGCCATGAACTCAAGAGGCCTTGGCTTCACAGAGGTAAGCTTCTAGGATTCTTGTGTTCCTGCCCTGCTCAGCTGAGAAGACAGTTAGCAATTGCCTGAAAAGGATTTAGGAGAGCAGAAGGAATCTGGAAGTGGGTGTGGAGTGAGGGGTGCACTCCCTACGGGAGGGCCACCTGCCCTTCCTACTCCACCCCCAGTCTCCGGTCTGGGTTTGCTGATCTCTACCGCCCCCTACTGTTGGGATGAAGCCTGCCGTGAGAGGCGGGCACAAAGGGGAAAGGTGGAGCCGGTGTGTCCCAGCTCCGCCTAGGAATCAAGCTGCCCTCTGCTCCTGGAGCCCAGAGGGCGAGGGGCATGGGAGGACTTGGGGTGAGAGTGGCTTCTTTCCCTGGTCCAGAGATCACTCGGGGCACATGTCCAGCCCCAAGTCAGAGGGAGGGTCCCACCTCCAAGTCAGAGCAGAATGAAGTGAACGTCTGAGGAGGTGGGTGTAGGGTAAAGGCCACCAATGACCTCAAGCCATAGACAGGATGACCGTTCATTGAGTGACTTGTGCACACCCAGCCTGTGAAGGGAAGTGGGGGCTGAAATCAACTTCAAGGAGCTCATAGGAACACTTGGCCTCCTCATCAACTGAGCGGCACTTCATGTTTATTCAGAAGTCTCCCCTGCATACAGAGGGCTCCAGATGCACCCTGAGGCCAAGAAAGAACTGTGATGCTCAGTTACAAGAGACACACTTCTGTCTCTACTGGAAACATTAGAGCCAAGGAGCAGATTCCTACCCTCTGTCCTAGAAAATGCAAGAAGTGCTCAGAAAAGATCACAGTAATAAAAAGAATATTGTAATCTTGCTTCTTCAGAGTACTCTAACATTTTGGTGCATTTCTGTCCAGTCCTTTTTTCTCTATGTATGAAAGTTGAAAGTGTTAGTCGCTCAGCTGTGTTCCACTCTTTGCGACCCCATGGACTGTAACCTGCCAGGATCTCTATGTATAATGTTTTTGTTTTTAAAAAAGTGGGCTTCCCAAGTGGTAAAGAACCCACCTGCCAATGCAGGAGACATAAGATATGCCGGTTCAGGGTTGCGTCATTTATGGTTTTGTACCCGTTTCTTCATTTAACAGAAGCAATTTTCCACTTTGACAAATTTCCCCATAAGCATTATTTTAATTGTTATGTAATATTTAGGAAATGGATACATAATTTGTAAGGCCTAGCCAGCAAAAAATGAAAACGAAGACTCCTTTTTAAAAAATGATTAAGGATGGTAAAGGATGGTAAAGAACCCGCCTGCCAATGCAGGAGATGTAAGATCCCTGGGTTGGGAAGATCCCCTGGAGGAAGGCATGGCAACCCACTCCAGTATCCTTGCCTGGAGAATCCCATAGACAGAGACGCCTGGCAGGCTACAATCCTGGGGTTGCAAAGAATCAGACACAACTGAAGCAACTTAGCAAGCACGCAAGAATTTTAAGACAGTGACAGCAGAGCATTAAAACAAGGGAGGGGCCCTTCTGGGAACAGGAGCCTGTGGAGCTCCCCTGATCACAAGCCCATGGAAGGCAGTCCTGGAAGTATTTCCTTGTACATGCACCATTATTTAACCTGTTACCTATTCTTGGATATTTAGGTTATTTATAATTCTGTGCTACTATAAATAAGACTTCCGTGTACACAGTTTTGAACACAATGTTTTGTTTGAGTAAATTCTGAGGCAAAAAGACTTGCATGAAAGAGTGGGCATAGTTTTAAGGCTTTTGATAAATATCACCACCTTGATCTCCAGAAGGCTCACACCTGCTTCCCTTCCAACATCAATTTCAGAGAACGAGCTTGAAAGAGATGTTCATTAATGGTAAAGCAGGCTTTGCTCCGGTTCTAACACGTTACCCTTTCCAGATCATTTGGCAGATCTTTTAACAGGGACCATTTGGATATAGATAATAAAAATACCTTATCAAAAGAATGATGGATGGTGCAATTTCAGGCTTCATGATAGACCTAGGGATTCAGGGAGTAGAAAGCTCTTGGAATGAGGAGAACTCTTTGTTAGAGCCCTACAAATAAGACCTTCAAAGAGAAGGATCCCGAACACACAAACGCTATGTCAGTTTCCACAGGAGGTACTTTCGCAGCCTAGAATTCTTGTTGACTCTTGATCCTCGGTGAGTAGGCAGAAAAGAGACTGGTTCTCGTCTGTAGTGAAGATACAGGAGAGGCTGAGCTCAGAGAGGTTAGGTGACTTTCTCAGTGTCACCCAGCTAATGAGGAAAAGAACCTGGGCTGCAACATGGGCCTTACATGACGCAGTGCCCTCTTGTTTCCCAGCCCATGCAGGGTGCCCAGCAGATGTCTGGTAAGTTTTGAGGGGCTGCAGAGGAAACATGGGCATTACACTAAGACTGAGCAGCCCGCAGAAGGAACACCCTTCAGTTCAGCCCAACCATTGCTGGGTGTGGGTGCTGGGAGCCAGAGCTGGGTCCTGAAGACCCGTGCCCCTAAGAGACCACCACAGAGAAGGGGGGACAGTGACATGCCAGGTGGTTATAGCTCAGTGCTGTAGGTGCTGGTGTCAGGGGAAGCACAGAGGCAGGAGGGCCCTCATTCTTGAGGAAATGTGACTAGCTTTCTAAAACGGGAAGGCATTCCAGAGTCATACGGACAATCAGGCCAGTGCTGAAGGAGGGGGAGGTAGACAGGGTCATAACCCTGGACTATAACTGGAACCTTGGCCTGGAGCATGTCTTCAATGTCTCCTGATGCAGCTTTTGCCCTCACACAGCCCCATGGCTCTGGTCTGCTGGTGGAACACTCACCAAGGGGCCAGGGAGCCTGCTGGGCCGTCCTCTGGGTTAAAGAGGCTGGGAAGCTCAGCTTCTGGTATCTGTCTCCCTCCCATGCTGTATCAGGTTGACCCAGTATTGTCAGCAAAGAACACGTTCCCTGGAGTCAACAGACCTGGATCCCCTGTCCTGAGCTGTGGGGAATGACCCTGGGCAACAGGAGGAACCTCTCTGAATGTCATGGCCCTCATGTATAAAACAGGGATTCACAGTACCTTCTGCGGCAGACTGTTCCATCAGGAACCCCGGTGGGTCATATGATGTTCACATCCTTGGGAAGCCCCCTCCCACACTGATTCTGGCCTTGGTGGTGTGAGTTGCTTTGGCCAATGGGACAGCAGGAAACACATACAAACAGTGCTTTCAGAAGCCCTGGGGGTTCACTGGGGGCTCAGCATCTCAGGATCCTCCCTCTTGGGATGGAGCTGCTGTGCTTTAAGGAAGTGCAGGCTATTCTACATGGCATCATCTGGTCCCATCACTTCATGGCAAATAGATGGGGAAACAGTGACAGACTTTATTTTCTTGTGCTCCAAAATCACTGCAGATGGTGACTGCAGCCATGAAATTAAATGACGCTTACTCCTTGGAAGAAAAGTTATGACCAACCTAGATAGCATATCAAGAAGCAGAGACATCACTTTACCAACAACAAAGGTCCCTCTAGTCAAGGCTATGGTTTTTCCAGTAGTCATGTATGGATGTGAGAGTTGAACTATAAAGAAAGCCGAGTGCTGGAGAATTGATGCTTTTGAACTGTGGTGTTGGAGAAGACTCTTGAGAGTTCCTTGGACTGCAAGGAGATCCAACCAGTCCATCCTAAAGGAAATCAGTCCTGAATATTCATTGGAAGGACTCATGCTGAAGCTGAAACTCCAATACTTTGGCCACCTGATGCAAAGAACTGACTCATTGGAAAAGATCCTGATGCTGGGAAAGATTGAAGGCAGGAGGAGAAGGGGACAAGAGAGGATGAGATGGTTGGGCATCACAGACTCAATGGATATGAGTTTGAGTAAACTCCGGGAGTTGGCGATGGACAGGGAGGTCTGGCATGCTGTAGTCCATGGGGTCACAGAGTCGGACACGACTGAACTGAACTGAGGCTCTTCTACTGGAGTGAAAGACCGCATAAGCTCCAGAGGATGAGAAAAAGTGATCACTGTAGGAGAACTGAGGCTCCTCAACCAAGCCTTCAGCTGAATGTACTCACATGAAGCCGCGAATACCCAATCAAGCCACAGAACCGTGAGTGAGAGTAAATGGTGGTTGTTTTAACGTATTACATTTTGGGGTGGTTAGTTAAGTGGCTTTTGATAATGACAAGACCCACTTTACCAGTTTATGCTGAGGATGAGAGAAAACATACATAAATGCATAGGGCCTGTGTACGGGGCCCTAGGTGATGGTGATCATGACAACCAGAACTTAGATAAGGGTGGGATTCGCTTGTCAAAGTTGAACCATAACTAAAGCATTTGTTTCTTTCTTTTTTTTTTAAGCCTTTCTTTTTAAAGCTGGAGATTAGAGAAGTGATGGACAAGCTAGTTACCATGGCTAAATGTTTCAGAAGCGCCTTCCCTTCCGGAAGACTTGGATCCAAGAAGAGACCCTGCAGGGCTGCCTGCTGACTCGGGTGCCCGGGAGCCCTGTGAGGTCTGCTTTCCCTAAAATTTAATTAGTCTTTGTTTAAGTAGAAGACCTATTTGGAGACTCCCCACTGACAGCTGCGGTGGCTCTGAAAATGCAGTTGAGTTCTCCCACTTTGCTGTTCCCTGTTCATACTGGGTGGACATGGATTTTTCTTTTTTAAGCTTTGTATCCTGTGGGAATAAACCAGCCATTTCCCAGAGGAACAGATTTGTCCTAAGAACAGAAAAGGGGTGGGGAGTCAGGGAGGAGGGTGGTCATCTACAAACACGTAAGAGGACAGAAGGAAAGAATGTTGGGAAATGGGTGGGTAACAAACAACGGTTGCTTGTTTTTATATGACACAAAACATAGCTTATGATAACAATCTTTCCCGGAACCCAAGGACTTCTTCTGTGACCTCCCTCTGCAGTGGGCAGCCACCTTTGGCACATCAGGCAAAGTCTGGAATGAGGCTCAGCTTGCACTGTGAACGCAGATCTGAAAGGGTCTTTAAGAGATCATTCAATTCAGTTTCCCAGCTTGGCCACTCATCATGGCTTAATCCTGTAATCAGGGTCTAGTGGGGCACTTTTAGGCGAGAGGATGTTCCTGGTGCTTTTTAAGAGGCACAGGAAGGCAGGTGCCAGTGGGAGCTGAGGTGGGTATGGTACAGATCACAGAGAATGTGGTGTGCCCCCCCCAACCCCGCACCATGGGCTCTGCGACCCCACCTTGGAACTGAAGCCCAGCAAGTCAAGGACAGGGGAACGTATGGCCACCCTCAGCTCCCCTCCTAACAGTAATTCTCACAGACCATCTGAAGTCTGCAAACGAGCTGCAGCCCAAGGCGGCTGGTTATAAAGCAAAGCCGGCCCAACTTTTCTATTAAAAACTAATAACCCCCAGCACTTTGGCCTTGTCAGCAGCTTTCCCAGAAACACATGCACCAAAAGCTGAGTGAAGACAGTCAGTCCTCTGACAGGGGACTGCCACTTCAAAAGTCATTATCCAGTTCCCCTGAACACTTAGAAACCCGAGCTGGCATGGAGGTGACATAGAAAACTCAGGTCCCCCAAGCAGCCTGAGGAAGCTGGTTCCAAGGACGCCTTGAGGCCTCTCACTCTGTCTGAGTGACCTGTACTGGGAGTGACAGACCATTCCCACTAAATGGACCCAGTGACCTGGCATGAACCACAGACAGTGAAATTCAACTTAGCGGCCAAGAATTTATAACGATCCTTAGAGCCCCAAACATCCACTCCCACAAACAGGGGGATGATGGACCAGTGGTCCTTCTGCACTTGCCCTCCCAGCTCTGGGAGGTCTCTGCTTGGAGGCCTAGGGCTGGACCTGATTGCCTCTGTGGTTCCACAGCCAAGTCCTAAGAAGGGAGGTCTTGTCCATGATTGGTTCTGCCTGCAAAGGCCAGAGCCCTCCAAAGCCTGTGCTCTTTAAATTTAAGGGGAAAACTGAAAATCCAGACAGTGATTAGACACTTTCTATACGTGATGTGAATGGATAAAAGATACAAATTGGCCATTCCTCCTGGAGTTTGGTGCTTCACCTTTTGAGGGTTTCTGGGACAAGGAGGATGTTTTTAGACTCTAGTATTGTTAAATATGGAACTGGGAGGGTAAGAAGGACAGGGAAAGTAAATGAGAACCTGCCAAGTGCTGGGTATGGTACTGGGAGCTTTACAGCTCAAGCTTTACAGCTGATCAAAATTAGGCTTGTTAAGTAACCCGCCCAAGCCATCTCAGGGTTAGGGGTTGAGTCATCACTTAACCCGTTTCTTTCTGGCTGACTCCACGAGCTCCCTTGCCTAGGAGGCCAAGCTGGGTGATCTTCTGATCCATTACCAGGGGGCTGGCAATGACTTAAAATTAGCACATTCAGGGGAAAAGCTGATTCATTCTAAAAGCAGGTTAAAACTAGATTAATAAGACCTTAAAACACGAACAAGTAGTTAGGTACATAAAAGCCATCAGAAGCAAAAGCTACAGACCCGTAAAGCCACAGCAGGCCTTCGTGGACATGGACAAATGTGATTCCAACACCATGAAGAAGCCAAGAGCAAATGATACCGTGAATCTTAGGACAAACAAAACAATAAAATGTTAAATCTTGACAAGTCATTTTAAAAAGTCCTTAAAAATTTCAGAAAGTACCCAGGATTAATTTTAAAACAACAAACGATCAGAGAGCTCAAGGTCCCGTGAGGCCAGTGTTCTGGGGAAGAGGGAGTGAGGCTGGAGAAAGTCATGGGGTTCCCATGAAACTGGGTGCAGTCATTCCAGGGGCTCAGTGCTGAGGATGGCCCTAAGTCTGGACTGGACCCAAGCTCTGCCATGAAGCCGCTCAGCCTGGAGGGAAGGCAGACATGCCAACTAGCTCCAATGCCACCCATGTCCTGTTTGCTGGGTACTTCCTGGTGGAAGTAACAGCATCCTGTCATTATTGCCATCATCATCACCTCCCCCAAATGAGGAACTGAATCCTCACTGCATGCTGGGCAGGGTATTAAAGTGTGGGTCATATCAACACTTTGGCCACATGATGTGAACAACTGACTCACTGGAAAAGACCTGATGCTGGGAAAGATTGAGGACAGAAGGAGAAGAGGGCGACAGAGGATGAGATGGTTGGATGGCATCACTGACTCAATGGACATGACCTTGGGCAAACTTTGGGAAATGATGAGAGATAGGGAAGCCCGGTGTGCTGCAGTCCATGGGATTGCAAAGAGTCAGGCATGACTTGGTGACAACATATCTGATTTGTTTGATTTGATTAACATATTTGATTCCTAAACCTCTGGGGCAGGGATGCTTCTCCCCAATTTACTTATGTGGAGACTGAGGCTTTATGGTCACTCAGCCATTGGGACTTCCCTGGTGGTCTGGTGGTTAAGAGTCCACCTTCCAATATAGGGGCCATGGGTTTGATCTCTGGTCAGGGAACTAAGATCCCACATGCCCTGAACAACCAAGTCAGCGCTCTAAAACTAAACAGCCCACCCGCTGCCACTAGAGGGCCTGCTGCTGCTAAGTCACTTCAGTCGTGTCCGACTCTGTGCGACCCCATAGACGGCAGCCCACCAGGCTCCCCCGTCCCTGGGATTCTCCAGGCAAGAACACTGGAGTGGGTTGCCATTTCCTTCTCCAATGCAGCAAAGTGAAAAGTGAAGTGAAGTCGCTCAGTCGTGTCCGACTCTTAGCGACCCCATGGACTGCAGCCTACCAAGCTCCTCCATCCATGGGATTTTCTAGGCAAGAGTACTGGATTGGGGTGCCACTGCCTTCTCCCACTAGAGGGCCTAACGAAGCCAAAAATAATAGATAACTTTTGAAAAAGGGTCCCCCAGTCATGAAGTGGGGAGGTGAGGTTTGACCTCAGAGCGTATGCTCTTGGCTACTGGGCTCTGCATTTCCCTGATATAAGCTGATCCTTGAATGAACAATAAGGTTTTGCATCACAGCTCTGTGTAATCAAGGGCTTCCCTGGTGGCTCAGACAATAAAGAATCTGCCTGCAATGAGAGAGACTGGGGTTCAATTCCTGGGTTGGGAAGATCCCCTGGAGAAGAGAATGGCTATCCACTCCAGTGTTCTTGCCTGGAGAATCCCATGGACTGAGGAGCCTGGCGGGTTACAGTCTATGGGGTTGCAGACTTGGACATGACTGAGTGACTAACAACTGCCACTTTTCTGTGTAAGTGAACAACGTTCAGCAAAGATAGGTTGCACACCAGCCTCACATGCTAGAAACAGAAGGCAGGGAAGGTGAAGATTCTGCTCTAAAGAGCTCACAGACTATTGAAGACAGAGATTCCTGCAGAACGGCAAGTGCTTCTAGAGGCAGGTGATAATAACTGTGGAAGTGGGAGGGCACCACATCAGACTCTGAAGTGGAGACAGAGGTCCATCAGGGAAGACTTCCTGGAGGAGGTGATGCTGGAATTGACACCAAAAAACATCAAGAGTTAGGTTAAGAAACAGAAATTGGAAAAGAGGAATGAGGGAATTTCAGGCTAAGAGAATAGCCTGTACAGATGCAGGGAGCTCAGGGGGCTGCATGAGTGAGGCTTCCAAATGGGCTTTGCCTGGCTGGACCCTTCTGGAAAGATACCCCTCAGGGAGACTAACTCTGCCCCTCCAACCCCAGAATGTACCAGCATCTCTTTTTTCTCACTTCACAACTTTGTGGCTCCAACCCGCCAAACCTGGTACAATAGAAAATCTAAATATTTGCCTATCTGGCAGGCAGAGTTGGCTCTACTACTTGGGCAGGTACAAAGAGTTGGTCTATTCCCAAGTCCACCTGCGGTGGGGGTGGAGTAAAGGAGGGGCTGTCTTGCCAGAAGGTGCTCAGAGAGGCTCAGAAGAGCAGAGCCTAGTCAGAGGCCTCATCTCTTCCATGGGGTCTTCTGGCCTCTATTTTTTTGTTTATCTTTCAAAGCAAGCATAAACAAACAATTCCCGGAAGATAAGAGATGGTAGCTCAGTAACCAGGGAAGGTCAAGCAGGTCAGGATGTCTTGACGAAGAATTCCTTTGAGCCTATGATACTTTTTTCCACTGCAGGATACCAGCCCCCACCTTAGCATCTAGAGCAGAGAAAATGCACAGTATTGTTTGTTGACTCAACAGAATAAATAAAATGGCAGAAAACATTCTAGGGGTACTCTTGTAAATTTTCAGGCAATGAACATCCCCCTTTTTTCTTCTACAGACAAGCTGTCCTAGCAAGGGGCTTCCCTTGTGGCTCAGATGGTAAAGAATCTGCCCGCAATGCAGAAGACCCGGGTTCGATCCCTGAGTCAGGAAGATCTCCTAGAGAACGAAATGTCTATCACTCCAGTACTCTTACCTGGAGAATTCCATGGACAGAGGAGCCTGGCAAGCTACAGTTCATGGGGTCACAATGAGTCAGACACGACTGAGTCACTTTCACTTTTTCATCCTAGGCAATGTGGCTGTTTGTTCTTCCATAAATTAGCCTCATAGAAACAGGTTAGCCATTGGAACCTTCCATAAATTAGCCTCATAGAAACAGGTTAGCCATTGGAATGGCATGGGCTCTGAGTTTCTGAGGCCTGGAGTGCTTAGGGCCATGCCCGGTGCTACACAGCCAGAATGAGCAGGAGTCATGGTTTCCATCCACTTCTCCCTGACTCTGAACCCACAGCCTGCCCATTGCTCCACAGGAACATCTTGCTGCCATGGATTGCCACTGAACCTGGCAGACTGTGTGTGAGGCTGGTCTGGCCATCAGACAGCAACTTGCCTGACCTAGCTGGGCACCGGCGAGGGACCCAATGACAGCCTTGGACAGAGGCTGGTCTGGACTCCAACCCATCTCCACCTCTTTCTAGCTGGGTGATCCCAGCTATTTATCTTTTGAACTCTTCATGTGCAAACTGGGACTAATGAGTCCTGCCACAGAACAGAGCCATCAGGAGGAAATGAGACAAGGGTTTGGAAGGACCTGTTTTAGAGCTGGACTCTTCTTAGATCTTGGCCTTGCCCTCCATGCCCCTGTTCTCAGTGGGTGCAAAGAGGCAGGTGTCCCTGCAGCCCAGCCTCTGCACGTGTAACCTACTAGCTCTTCTCTAAGTGGCCAGGTGTCTCTTCACACAATAACACCTGCAGAATTTGTCTCCTGGAGGACAGTTTATAAAGTGAGCGAGCTACTGATAACAGCTCCTACTGATGGAGCAGTTGACTGCAGGCTTTCCTTCATCTAATCCTCATTGTGAAGCAAATATCCCTTACTTGATAATTATTCCTATTTCACAGACAAGTGAAGGCATAGGAAGGTGAAGTAACTTGCTAAATGACACCCAATTTGTTAAGCGGCAGAGATGGGACTCCGAAGATGAACTGAACCGATTATGATGTAGTCGGACTCAGGCCCTGCCATGAAGGGAAATGGACTGTGGACAAGCAAGAGTTTAGAGTAGGGCCAAGAACAGCTACCCTCAGCCAGGAAGCTGCAGATCTTGGCCAGCAGGGCAGCCTCCATTGCCAGGGAGAATGAGATGAAGCCAAACCTCTCACCTCCCCTACCAATCCCATCCCAGGACATCACAGCTTCCCTGGGAGACACAGCATTTGAGACTGTAAAAGTCTCACAGAGAAATTAATTCAGAGCCCTGACTCCTTAACATAACAATGCTTCCATCTTTCTCTGGTAACAACCTGAAGTTAGACAGCCTGGATCTAAATCCTGGCTCCACCAGCTAGCTCCCTGATCTCAGACAAACGATATCTATTCATTTCTTATTAATATTTCCCTCAGTCTAGGAGAAGGCAATGGCACCCCACTCCAGTACTCTTGCCTGGAAAGTACCATGGACGGGGGAGCCTGGTAGGCTGCAGTCCATGGGGTCGCTCGCTAGGAGTTGGGCACGACTGGGCAACTTCACTTTCACTTTTCACTTTCATGCACTGGAGAAGAAAATGAATGGCAACCCACTCCAGTGTTCTTGCCTGGAGAATCCCAGGGACGGCAGAGCCTGCTGGGCTGCCGTCTATGGGGTTGCACAGAGTCAGACATGACTGAAGTGACTTAGCAGCAGCAGCAGGAAGAATTTTGGCATCTTTATCATAGAATTGTGAGGATTCAAAGAATTAATGCATAGAAAGTGTTTAGAATCCTTAATATCAACACAGATTAGCTAGTTTTTAATGGCAAGTAGATCTCATAGATAAGGTGAATGATGACCACCTATACTGTTTGAGGTTCCACTGTTTTTATACTCATTTCATAAACACACTGGAGCTAGTTGTGCCAGGCACTGGAGATACAAAGGTGTGGGCCCCACTGCTCAGCACCTCAAATGCACTGAGCATCACAGGCACCCCTGGGCAGCGCCTGCGGAGAGGGACAAGGAGGCAGAGGGGAGGATGCAGGGGGATGGGGAGTCAGGATGAGGTCTGTGGAGCAGTTAAACCTGGGCTGGTCCTGACCATGAGGAAGTATCCTCCCAGGGAGAGGAAGCAGGGCACTTATCCCAGGGAAGAGTGCAAAGAGGCGCAAAAGAGGATGGTATGTGCAAATGGTGGGATGGGGCTAAGTGAAAGGTGTGAGGCGATTGTGGGGCTGGATAGGCAAGCGCTGCCATGTTCTGAGGTCCTGAATGCTGTCTGGATTCTGCCCATCAGCCCTGGGGAGACTCTTCGGATTTTGAGCTGGGGAGTAGAAGCGTGATCCATTTCTCTTTTTATTTAACCTGGGCTGGTCCTGACCATGAGGAAGTATCCTCCCAGGGAGAGGAAGCAGGGCACTTATCCCAGGGAAGAGTGCAAAGAGGCGCAAAAGAGGATGGTATGTGCAAATGGTGGGATGGGGCTAAGTGAAAGGTGTGAGGCGATTGTGGGGCTGGATAGGCAAGCGCTGCCATGTTCTGAGGTCCTGAATGCTGTCTGGATTCTGCCCATCAGCCCTGGGGAGACTCTTCGGATTTTGAGCTGGGGAGTAGAAGCGTGATCCATTTCTCTTTTTATTAAAAAATATTTTTTGCTCATTCCAAGCAGCATGTGAACCCTTTCACCCTGCATTGGAAGTGCAGAGTCTTAATCACTGCACTGCCAGGGAAATCCCCATTTCCCTTTTCAGAATGTGAAGGATGGTAGAAGGGAGATCAGTGTGAAGATACTGGAGTAATTAAATGAAATCCTCCATGGAAAGTGCTGAGCCTGGCACATACTAAGTGTAAGAGATGTTAACTGTTATTATTATTACAGACAAGAGATACTCAGACAATGGTGAAAGGGGAGAGAGAGATTAAGAAGCAGAATCTATGGAACTTGTGGATGGGTTGTCCACAAACACTTTCCATTTATCTTCACAGCCATCACTTTCATGGCGACACAGTGGTCTATGGAATTAAAAGCCCACAGTCACTCTAAACACCTGCGGTCCCAGGCATTTAGGGACAATAGCAGGAGGCGGCCTGTTATGTAAACCACACAAAGTTGGGAGTCAGAGGTCTGAAGTTGAATCCTGGACTATGGTTAACCAGGAGTGTGACCCTGGCAGGACCATGGGCTCCTGTCTGTTAAAAAAAAAGAGTACCTCTCGGCTCTAGGATTGTTGGAGGACTGAATATATAATACATTATACATCAGGCACTAGGGCGGAGCCTGCCATACATAGCCCTCAGAGGGTGGCTCTGATTCTATGGGCTGTTGAGGATTATTACTGCCCAGCTTCTACAAATTCCTTTGTACAAATATTAATAGATACAGCCTATCTTCTGAATGATTTTCCTGGAATGTAATTTCATAAATGGGATCTCTGAGTCAAAGAATAAGATGATTTTTCTGACTCATTGCACACTGGATTTCCCCCCCCTCCCTCTGCCCCCCCCCCCCCCGCCCCCCCCGCCCCCCCCCCC
>SJXQ01003471.1:128787-141801 GCA_006408695.1 Aepyceros melampus
GTTTTACTGTACGGTTGGCAAAGACCGATTTCGCAGGCTGGGTGCTCCCCCGAGTCCTGACTTTATGTTCTTCACACTCTTGTTTTATACAGTTTTCCCCCAGACTATTCGTATGTCGTCCTTGGACCCTCAGGTCAAGAAAGGAAGGAGGGAGGGAAGAAGGAATCTAAGCTATTTGCATACTATAGGAAACAAGTAGAGTCTTTAGGTATTTAACCAAAATAAATGTGCTCTCATGGTAGAAATTCAGGTGGCATGAGGTGACCTGGGGTTCCTCTTTGAGGACAAGGGGTGGTGTGTGTGAATGTGTGCGTGTGACACTCTAGCACAACTCCATTTATACAACACAGACGGCTACACAACTGCTTCCCAGGGAGGAAGCTTTTGTGAATCAGGCACAGTCTCTGCTGTCAGAGGAGCTTCTAGTCAACTTGAAGTCATACAGGAATAAATCCCCGAGCCCAGGTGAGATGTCTGCCAATGCTGATTTCCAGGCAGACTTCCGTGGAGAAAGGGGAGTCATGTTTACAGCCTCTGGGTGCCTGGAGGGGGTTTCCCAGTTCCAGGTCCTGTGCAGACAGGGGTCTGGGTTCCCCTGTGAGGGCCTAGAAATCCTGAGTGACAGGGGTGGTAAACCAGCAAAACAGAGGCTCCCACGCTGAGCACACATGCAGTTTCAGCTGTGTTTAGACACAGTGTTCAGACCTGTCTACCTGGGACTTTTGGAGGTGGGTACAACAGGGCTGAAAGTGAAGCCCTGGATCACTCCCAACACCCTGAGGCTGTCCTTCTCCTCTCAACTCACACTGCAGCCTCTCATGCAGGGCCTGCCTTGGATGGACGGCCCAGGGAAGCGGAGCTCCCGCTCCGCCTGCAGAGACCCATCTCCAGGCACCACACACCCTCTCCCACCCGCTCAGGGTCCTCATGGGCTCAGCTGCTGCTTGAGATTATCAGAAACAAGAGCCCAGCACTAGCAGACCTCCAAGCTTTAGTCAGAGAATATTCCAGCTCCCACTGTGACTCACCAAACACCAACACTGTGGTACCCGCTTAGCTTGCATATAGCACATGGAATTTTGTAAAGTATCTTCCACCTGACGTGCTCTTTTAGAACCTTGCCACATCTGCACTGAGATGTGGAGTCCATGTTCCCTTCCTTGGGAAGATGGGTGGGCCTTTGGGACTGCCTGAACCAGCAGAGTATGGCAAAATTCTTTCTATATGACTTCAGAGGCTAAGTAGGTTCTAAGAACGTCATATACTTCTCCTTTATTCTCTTGGCCCCCTTTTTCTTGGAACCCGGTTGCCATGTTGTGAGGAAGCTCAAACAGCTGGTAGAGAGTGAGTATGAGTGAGCCATCTGGAAAGTGGGCCCCCCAGTGCCTCACAGATGTGGCACACAGCAGGGACGAGCCTGCCTTTTTGAGCCCTGCCCAAATTGCAGATTCATGAAGAAAATAAAGAACTGTTATTGTTTTGGAGTCTTGGAGCACTAAGTTTTGGAGTGGTTTGTTACATAACAATAGAAATTTGAGATAATTCATCACCACATAGTTTTCACAACAATCCTATCAGTGGTACTGTTAATATCTTTGGCTCTTGTTTACAAATGAGAACAGTGAGGTCCAAAGAGATAGAGTATGTTCCCAATGGAAACACAGCTGGAGGGTGGACCCAGGATTCAAATCCAGGTCCATCTCAAAGCCAAGACTCCCAGTTGCTCTGCTGTATCCTGCACTTGTCCAGCTGCACACACTGTTGGTATCACTTACTCGGACCCTGAGTCACAAACCATTGTGGGCTGCTGCAAGTTTGGTGTCTCCAGGCATCCACATGGACTGGAGGGCATCTGTCCACTTTCATTCAGTCCCCATAAATGGGCACCCTTAACTCCAGCACACTGAACCACAAAAAGAACATCATCGGAACCTGGGCATGGGCCAGCCCACTTCCTCATTTCTCTTTCTTAGTAGTTATCATAAGCATGCTCTTTGAACCCACAGCATCAGCATCAGTCAGGAACTTGTTAGAAAAGCTCTTATTCCTACTCGAGACTTTCTGAATCAGGAAATCGGGATGTGGGGCAAGTTTAAGTTTGAGAACTACTGCTCTAACTCCCACGTGGTTCTTAACCTACGATCTGTAGGACTCTATGTCACAAGATGTTTTTAGATGCAACAGGAAAACTGCAAAACGCTTCAGGGGAAAAAGAAAGGGAACATCCTGGCTGGTTCAAGGACGTGATAAGTCTCGGAATGGTGTTGTATCAGGAGTTCCAGCAGCCCTCCAGTGTTGTGGTTTCTCTCTCCCTCTCTCTTTCTCAATTGTTTCTGCTTATCTACTGGCCTCATTTTATTTTTTCCTTCTGTTCGATTTTTCCTGCAGCCATGGAAGGTGGCAGGAAACATACGACTGGCCCAGTCACACACACAATCACGGGACAGGCCACAGGACACCGTCATGGCCCTGGTTTAAGGTGCTCAACCCAGGAGAGATGACATACTGGGATTTGCAGCTTCACCAGAACCCACAGGCAAGTAGGGGTCACTCCCGTGAAAAAGAAGGTCCTTCTTTGGGTGGGTAGCAGAGCAATGTCGATCAGAAAAACAAATAGTTGTAATCCTCCAGTAAACATGTGGCCATCACAAGAACACTGCCTGTAGTCCAGGGTCTCAGAGGGATTGCCCCCTGCTTGTTGGACATAGTATAGTGGCTTCACAAGGCCCTATTTCCTCTGCTATCGCCCTAGTCCTCAGAATGTGCTGTGAGCCAGGTGGGGGGGCAATCACAATGCCCATTTAGCAGATGTGAAAACAGAGGCAGTGTGTTCGGTCATTTAAGGTCACTTTGTTAACTAAGTAAGAGGGGAGGATTCAAAACCAGATGTCTGACTCTAATACCAGCACTCCTTTCTCCACACCCCCAAGCCTTCTCACCACTCTCTTCCGGGTTGTGATGAGGGTCACAATAAGGAATTGAGGTGCTGGTCCTTAGCAGAGCTCCATGAAAGATTTTGTAATGTAGAGTGTTATAAACAGACAAGTTGGAATCCTTCCTCTGCCACAGCTGACTTAGTAACTTTGGGCTAAAAAAGATTCCTCACCCGGGAGCCTCAGGTTTCCATCTGTAAAGTGGGCATAATGATACTTACCGAACAGCATTTGTTGTAGGGACCAAAAGAGAAAAAAGTGCTAAAATCAGGGGCAGGCATGGCACTTGGTAAGAATTTAACACATGTTATTTCCCTTTGCTCCTAACAAAACCCCAAACATAACAAACAAGTGTGATTCTTGAAAGCTACTTTGTGAATTTTATTTGGGTTGCTTTAATTCTCCTTTTTGTAATCCTCAAAAGCATTTTGCAGACACTCATTTCAAAGGTCGAAGAACTTTAGCTAAGACATGAAAGACACTCCGTGTTTCCTTCCTGGAAAGGACCCAGCCAAATGCTGGAGCGCTAATCTGGGCAGAGTGGCTCTCAGAAAGCTCTCAAACCCAGTGGCATTCTCAGCTCTGCAGCCCAGGGAGTGAATTCTGCCACTGACATCGTGTTTTTGTTTTTTTAAAATAAGAATCAAAGAAATCTGTTTAATGAATCAAGAATAGGATCAGAAAGCTGGCAAAAGAGTTTAAACCAAACTGTTAACGGAGATTTGATAGATACTTAGATGCATGAATGGATGGATGAAAGTAAGTCAAGGAGGGAAGGAAATGAAACATGTAAGTGCTGATATAGAAAGATGCTGAAGAAATATTATTGAGAAAACAATGTGCAAAGAAGTAGATCCTGTCTTCTTCCCTCCTTTTTTTCTCCTTCCTTCTTTTCCTCCCTCCCTCCTCTCTCTCTCTCTGTTTCTCTTTCTGTCTTTTCCGGCTTTTGGTAGAAATATTGACCAATTCGGGGGGACTTCCCAGGTGGCTCAGTGGTAAAGAATCTGCCTGCTAATGCAGGAGATGTGGGTTTGATCCCTGGGAGAGAAAGATCCCCTGGAGAAGGAAATGGAAATGCATTCTAGTATTCTTGTCTGGAAAATCCCATGGACAGAGGAGCTTGGTGGACTATAGTCCATGGGGTCGCAAGAGTCAGACTTAGTTCACTAACAACAATTGACCAATTGACCAATTACCTACTCAATGGCTACAGAGCTGCTGGCTTCTCTATTTGAGGAAGATTTTGGGACAGACCAGCCAGAACACTACCAGTGATTACCTCTGGGGAGTGGGAACTGGGCTGAGTAAGGAAGGGGCCTTTCCTTTTTAGTCCACTTTCTCCTGTGCTATTTGAATTCTTTTTTTCCTTTTACCGTAAAAACAGACAGCAGCAACAAAAGGCTGGAAGCGGAAGGCAGGCTCTGCGGAAGGGGTCATCCTGAAACGACTAAGTTCACTAACAACAATTGACCAATTATCTACTCAATGGCTACAGAGCTGCTGGCTTCTCTGTTTGAGGAAGATTTTGGGACAGACCAGCCAGAACAGTACCAGTGATTACCTCTGGGGAGTGGGAACGGGGCTGAGTAAGGAAGGGGCCTTTCCTTTTTAGTCCACTTTCTCCTGTGCTGTTTGAATTCTTTTTTTCCTTTTACTGTAAAAACAGACAGCAGCAACAAAAGGCTGGAAGCGGAAGGCAGGCTCTGCGGAAGGGGTCATCCTGAGTTCAAGGCTGGAGCTGGAGGCAAGGCCTCTGCCTGGGAGGAGGAGCCCGCTCCTGAGTGAACAAAGCTGCAGTTTCCCCGGGGTCCACGGTGGGATGACAAATGGCCCTTCTGCCACCAGCACACAGAGCCAGCCTCCTGGCTGAGACCCTGGCCGAGGCTCGTCTTCTCCCATAAAAGCAGCTCGTGCCAGGGGAGCTGGAATCAGGAGTCGGATCATTCTTTGTGCTGAGGGGCTCCTTGGCCTAGGTGTGGGGAACAGTATTTGAAGTGAAGGAGCACCTCTCTTTTGGTAGGTCCCCCACTCTGCCAAGGCCTCCATCTGCTAGATTCAATAAATAATATTGGTTTCAAACTGGGCCTGCAATTTCATTTTAATGGATAAAGGCATGCAGGAGGTGGTGGAGAAAAGCTGGACCCAGGCTTGACACATTTCCACCAAGAAGACAGCCGTGACTGCTTGCGGTCATGTAGAGATCTGAACAGAATCGGCTGGAAATGTGAGCTGAGTGATCCTGGGCTCCATGGATCTGAGTCCCTCCACCCGTCAGCCTGGGGAGAGACCGCAGAGCCATTTCAGGTGGTGCTGGACATGGCTGCCATGTCCAGAGGGGTCCAGGAATGGGCTAAGCCATCCGGTGGCATGTGGCCCTTTATACTGGCCTAAAAATTATCGCTGAGTATTTTCCACTTTTTCTAGAGATGCAGTTACAGAGAGGTCTCTTTCCTCCAAAGTGGTGGTTCTCAAGGTTTAGCTGAACCAGAACCACCTGGTGGCTTATTGGAACCCAGATTGTAAGCCTCACCCCCACAGTTCCTGATCTGGGAGGCCAGGGGTCTGGCTGGAAAATCTGTTTTTCTAACAAGTCCTCACACACTGCTACTGCTGCTGATCTCAGCTCTGCTGAGAACCACTGCTCTCAGGAATGCATAAGGCAAACAATGATATATGGCTGTTTGATCCTGGACTTCAGGTAATGGAGTGGAAAGGGGCTGCAGTAAAGTGGAAAAGGTCCCATCAAATGGGAGCAACTGCGACCATGTCCTGGGGATCTACATGGCACAGAACTAAAAGGGCACCCAGCCTTTGCAGCAGTCTTGATTCTGTTGGGGTATGAACAGCCAGGAATATGGATTTTTCTATAACAATCTTTGGCAATCACTGGCAGTTGGCTCTGAAATTTGTCAAACATGGTGCAAGCCAAACAAAACACATCTGCAGGCCGGATTTCATCCTCTGGCTGCTGTTCTAGAAGACAGATAAGGTTTCCAGGGAAAGAGGCAGGAGCAGAGCTCTCTGGGCCCTTTGGGGAGGATGGCAGCCTGATCACGCCTCTCCCAGGCTCTCTGGCGCCCATCTGGCCACCTCCAGGCCCCCTACTGGGGCCCCAGCACTGCTCTCTTCTCCAGCCACACCCTACACTCTGGCCACATGAAGTCTTTGCAGACTGCACCTCTTTCCCTGATAAAACCCCTCACAGCCAGGCCTTCTCTGACCGCTGGGCCTAATTCTTACTTGTCCTTCAAGGCTCCCCACGGCTCCAGGGAACCCTCCTTGACCACTGCCTGCTCCTCGTCCTACCATCTCTGTGTTCCCAGCCCACTGTGCTTCCACCACTGCACCAGGTGGTAAAGGCCTGAGGATGTGTCTGGCTCCTCCACTGGCCTGGGTGCCTTTGTGTCCCAGGCTGAGCTGAGGGCTGGTGTGGGACAGGTTTGAAACAGCAAGTACCAAGTGCTGTTGGAGAAGACACTTGAGACTCCCTTGGACTGCAAGGAGATCAAACCAAATCTTTTAGGATTGACCCTAAAAGAAATCAACCCTGAATATTCATTGGAAGGACTGATGCTAAAGCTAAATCTCCAATACTTCGGCCACCTGATGTGAAGAACTGACTCAATGGAAAACACCCTGATGCTGGGAAAGACTGAAAGCAGGAGGAGAAGGGGACGACAGAGGATGAGATGGCTGGATGGCATCACTGACTCAATGAACATGAGTTTGAGCAAGACTGGGAGAAGGTGAAGGACAGGGAAGCCTGGTGGGCTGCAGTCCATGGGGTTGCAGAGTCAGACACAACTGAGTGACTGAACAACGATAAAAACAAGAGCTATTCTCTTGGCCTTGGCTTTGTTCTCATCCCCTTTTTGTTGTCTGCCCATTTCCTGCCTATCCTTCAAGCCACTGCTGAGACTCCACTTTCTGCGGCAACAGCTCCTGACCTCCCAGACCTGGGGGTCCTTCTCTGCCTGTCCCTCCCCATCAGCATACCATCTTAGTAGGATTGGCTGCTTTGGTCTGTTGCCTCCATTACACTGAGCTCCAGGAGGGCAGGACTCCCATGTGATTCATGTCAGTAACACGAGGGCTGCAAAGATAAACACCAACGAAATGCTTGTAGGACCAAGAAAGGAATTAACATAATAGGTGAGAAATGAGCTACTTGTAATGTGCTGGGAAGAACGTGTTAGAATGAGGCCAACTGATGCTGAGAACTGGCTTCCTCTGGCCACAGCTCCTCTTGCTGGGTACAGAGCACGGGGAGCAAAGGGACATTATCTTTGGCAACCACCTTGCTCAGAACCCTCGGGGGCCCTGGCCTGGGCTATGTGGCCTCTTGCAGGCAGCTTCCCTCCATTCTCAAGCACCAGGCTAGATAGTTGCAATCATTGTATCATCCTGCACCCTCCCCTAGCTATGCTCCTCCTGTGGCTACCCAATCCGACTGGACAGCTGGGAAGAAGGACTTCTCTGCAGTCAGGGGCCAAAGGAAGGCTGGAGCAGAGGGCAGTCCATCTTCTCCATTCACAACAGCAAGGTGAGTGCCTGCTGTCTACTCGGGAGGGGGCCTCCCTGAATCCTGAGACAGCAGATGTGACCGTGCATCCTCACCCAATGTCACTGAGTTTGCCCAACTGCTGGGCTCCCTGATCTGTTCACCTATGGCAGAACTAATGGCTAAGAAAAGAGGGTGGCCAAAACAACCCCCCCCCCCCCCCCCCCCCCCCCACCCCCCCTTCCCTTCTTTTTTTAATCCCTCTAGGATCCTCTCCTCTGGTGCTTCCCTTTGTCACCTCTGATCACACTGTGTTCTGACTGTGTGTGCGTCTGTCTCCACCACAAAGACTGTGAGTTCCTGGACATCAGAGACTGTGACATGTTCCACTGGGTCAGACCACATGCAAACCCTCCCTTACTTAATCCACTTACTTAATCCACCAAGGTCACACAACAAGAAATCTTGCCTTGGTGTTCTCGTCTGTAAAATGGGGTTAAAATCAGTGTTGTGAAAATTCAGCGAGTTAAAACGGGAACAGTACTTCAGCACACAATGAGTACAGGCATGCCTTGTTTTACTGCACTTCGGAAATACTGTGGGTTTTTATGTTGGCCATGCTGCTGGGCATGTGAGATCTTAGTTCTCCAACAAAGGACTGAACCTGCACTGGAAGTGCAGGGTCTTATCCACTGGACCACGCGGGGAGTCCCTGATGACACTGTGGTTTTTAAATTGAAGGTGTGTGGCAAATTTGCATCAGACAAGTCTACTGATGCCATTTTTTCCAACAGCATTTGCTCACATTTGGTCTCTGTGTCACACTTTGGTAATTCTCCCAGTATTTCACACTTTTTCACTATGTGTTATGGTGATCTGTGATCAGTAATCTTTGACAGTACTATACTGCAAAAAGATTACAACTTGCCCAAGGCTCAGATGATGGTATGCATTTCAGTTAAGGTGTATACACTGTTGTTTACACATAATATAATTGTACATTTAATAAACCACAGTCTAGTATAGCCAAAAGTTTTATATGCACTGGGAAAAGGAAAACTCTGTATGACTTGCTTTATTTCGATGTTCATTTTATTGTGGATATCTGGGGCTGGACCTGCAATCTCTCTGAGGTCTGCTTGTATAAACTAGTATTACCAGGTGATCAATAAATGCTTCATGCATTAATGGATGAGAGTAGGAATGAAAGAGCAAAGATAATTAGCCAAGCAAGTATAAGCCAGCACATTCCAGAAGTGGCAGTGACCCAAAATAAACAGGATGCTTGCTGTGCCTTCTAAGTACCTCAAGAGTAGGCTGGGGACAAGGACTGTTCTCACATTCGGTTCCAGGCAAGGAGCCAGGGACCAGACCTTGGGCAGTGGTCCGACAGGCAGGGCCCCCACTTTATCAAGGCAGACTCTGCCTGAAAGTCTCCTTTCCCACTGTAAGCCTCTCTGAGGATTAAGAGGCCTTGGGCGTTTAGAAGCATGACCTGACATTTCACTACAACCACAGTGTTTTCTCCCACCAGTGGCCTCTCTGAGGATCTGCCTTGCCAGCCACCCCCTCTTCCGCCACTATTCCAAGTGTAATCACTGACTCCTGATCCCCTTCAGATGAATCAACAAGTCAGGATGAGTCATCCTGGCCTGGGGCTCTTTATCCCCAGACAGCGGCACTCTTTCAACCACAGTCAACCAAAGCCCAGGCACAGGGTTCTGCAAAGGCTACCTACTGAGAAGCTTAGCCCAGAGCAGGAGTCTGGGCCTCAAAGAGACCTCTTCAGTCTCTTCGCCCAGGAGTCTCAGTCATTGACAAATATGGGGTTAGTAATCCCTCCTTCACTGTGGAGTAAAACAGCTGGCACAGTGCAAGGCATGGAGTAGCCCTTCAGTGAAGGGTGGGAGGGGACGGGGAAGAAGAATGAGGAGAATCTCATGAGGAGGCAAGGCAGGCCCCTAGGTTGGGACCCACGACTGTGAGAGCAAGGCAGAGAGAGCGAGGCAGACAGTCGGCACCCTGACCTCCCAGCGACCCCCAGGATGTTGATGGAGGCCCAAGGCTGACCTTCCGGAGGCAGCATGGTGGCGCTAATTGGGGTCTCCAGGTCACCAACTTCCCACCCTTGTTTACGGGTGGCTTACTCCCCTCCTCCACTGCTGCTCCTTCCGGCCTGGGCTGCCGGGGCATTGACCCACTGAGTAGGTGCTGGCTGCGGGGTTCAAAGGCAGCCAGCCGCCTGGAAGCAGTGGAAGATAGAGAAGGCACTGGCTGGGAGCCAAACCCCAGTTTGGGGATGGGAGGGGCAGGTCAGAAGGCATAGATCACAGTGCCCCCTGCTCCCTAAAGTGACTTCATGCTCTGCCATGTAGAAAGTTTACACTTGAAAAAGGTTGCCTGTGTTTGGTTTTGCTTTCCTCCCTTCTCTCCTTCCTCCCCCACGCTACAGTACAGATTGAGTCAACAGATTTGCCTGGAATTCCTGCCCAGCCCTGCCCTAGCTGTGCTACGCCAGGCACATCTCTTTGAGACTGTTTCCTCATCTGTAAAATGGGCATCCTCAGACCTCCCTCAAGGGTTGTGATGATTGGATGAAGTCAAGCATAGAAAGAAAGCATCGGTTCAAAGCCAGGACATGGTAGAGCATCAACAAGCCACAGCTTTCCTGCTAACTTGATGAGTCAGGTGCTGCCTACCTTGGGGGCTGGGAGTGGGACCGTCTCCGGCGCCTCAGGACACAGGGCCCTTGCTCCCCTCTGGGATCACCCAGCCCCATCTTTGTCAGGAACCCTGGGAAGGAGATGCGCAGGCAAACGCAAAGCCTCACCATGCACTTGCGGTCGTCTATGCCCGTCAGGTCCTCCTCAAACTCCTTCCCAACCTGGAAGTCCATGATGTAGTTCCTAAAAGTGCTCAGCGTGCGGATGATCATGTGGTCGCCCTCCTGCACGATCTCTTTGTCTGGCTTCAGCAAGTTGGCGATTTTGCGCAAGGCCACATTGACATCTGCAGAGAGTGCCAGGGTAGAGAGTTGGCTGAAAACATTTGGAGAACTGCTGCCAAGGTAGTGGGGCCCTACGAGCCTGCTCCCCCGCCCCAAGAAAACCACTGGAGCTCCTTGCTCGATTAACACGGCCTCTGCGTGCAGCTGGCTTGTCCTTTTCTTTCTTTCCTTTTTTTCCACAACAAAGTTTTCTGCCCTATGCTAAACCTTTGAAAACAAAAACTAGCCAACCAAGCCCAGCTTTTCTAATGAAATCCTCCACGTCGAGAGCCAAATATCAGACACTGACCACCATGAACCCTGAAACCCCCCGCCCCTCCGCGGCCCGGGTGTTCTGGGCGGCGATACTGCCTAACCGAGGCAGGCAGATGGGCGGCCGGCTCGGAAGGGCGCGGGGATCCCACCCTCAGGGGTCCGGCCGGGCTCCCGAGCAGAGCGCGGCGGGCAGCGCTTGCGCGGCGGGCAGCGCTTACCCAGCGCGCGCAGGTACTCCTCGAAATTCTCGTTGGCCAGCATCTTCCAGTACCCGGTGAAGTCGACCGGCATTTCGGGGGGACGACTGGGGCCCGACGGGGACCGAACGGGCCGGAGTAGACGTGGGCAGGCGGTGCGATCGGGGTGGTGGGCGGCCCGGAAATGTGCGTCCTCCGGGGCCAGGGGGCTCTTGGGGCGGCGACAGCTGGATTGCAGGCGCGCACAAAGCCGGCGGGAGGATCCAGCCGAGCGGTCGCTCCGCCCCTCTCCGTGGGGCGGGGGCGGGGAGGGCGGAGGGCCAGGTTCCTCAGACCTTCAGTTCGCTTCCCTGAGACGGAAAAGGGAGATGGGGTGAGGGTGAAGGGCGCTTAAAAGATTCCAAACTCAGGTTCCTGCGGGATTCCTCAGACGCCTTGAACTTTTCACATTCAGCGGCCACTTGAGGATCGGGAAAGTCTCGGGGCTGGCTGGAGTCACTAGGGAACGGTGTCTCTCACGGGCTTCTGTCTTAAATCCCCGCGGGTGGCTCGGCCTGTGGGGGTCCAGGATCCGGAAGGCTGGGCAGGTCAACTCGGGGAAAGAAAAGTGAGACACTCCCACCTCCCCCTCCTCGCCCCAATAAAAGCAAAGTTGATGCTGCTTGAAGTAAGAACGGCTAAAAGAGGCCCTCTGGGTGGTTCTGGTGCTGAGTGACGTTTGAAATCCACTTGTTTAGTCGCCAAGTCGTGTCAGACTCTTTGCGACCCCAGGGACTGTAGCCGGCCAGGCTCCTCTGTCCATGGGATTTCCCAGGCAAGAATATTGGGGTGGGTTGCCATTTCCTTCTCCAGGGGATCTTCCCCACCCAGGGACTGAACCGCACCTCTGCCTTAGCAGGCAGATTCTTTCTGGCTGAGCCACCAGGATTATGCAAATATAAGCAATTATCAGTACCACGTTGTTCCTCCCCCGCCTTTCACCTGGCAGTGAAAGGCCACCGGGTGAAAGGCCAACTCCACAGGTTGTGCACTTGGCTTTTTTTCACTTACTCTGTTTCTGGAGACCTCATTCTTCTGCAGGACATGCCATTGTTTATCCAGCTTGTCCTGCCCTGATGGGCATTTATGGGAGTATTGTTTTCTGATCTTGCACTGTTAGAAACAGTACTGCAGTGAAGATCTTTGAGCTCATCTCATTTCTCACCTGGGAGTATCTCATTGTGCTTGAAAACCTCTGTCTTTGCCAGCAAGAAGGTGACATAATCATGTGGGTTGACTTTTTGACTCTCTATTAAGACTAAATCTCTCTTTTAAATTGCTTTTTGTACAGCTCGCAGTCTGGATGACAGCAGGTACATTCTCCTCCCACTCCAATATGACTGTGGCTCCAATCCCCAGGCACCTCTCCTTTGTCCTCCATCTCTAGGCTCATGTAAGTCCTCACACCGCATCTGGCTGAGTTAGAAAAAGATGCCTCTTCCTCGGGGTAGGGGCAGCTTCATTCCAGGCAGTGGGTTGGATTTTTAGCCTCTCTTTGCTGCAATGCACAGGCTTCTCACTGTGGTGGCTCTAGAGAGCAGGCTCAGTAGTTGTGGTGCTTGGGCTTAGTTGCTCCGTAGGATCTTTCCAGACCAGGGATTGACCCTGTGTCCCAGGCATTGGCAGGTGGATTCATATCCACTGGACCACCAGGGAAGTTCAACACCAGGATTTCTCAACCTTGACGTTGTTGCCAGTTTGGACCATGTCATTCTTTGGTGGACGGAGGGTTCTTATGTGTTGTAGGATGTTAGGCTGCATCCCTGGCATCTACAAGCTAGATCCCAGTTGATACCTCCCAAGATGTCTCCTGCTGCTGCTGCTGCTGCTAAGTCGCTTCAGTCGTGTCCGACTCTGTGCGACCCCATAGTGGCAGCCCACCAGGCTCCCCCATCCCTGGGATTCTCCAGGCAAGAACACTGGAGTGGGTTGCCATTTCCTTCCCCAATGGATGAAAATGAAAAGTGAAAGTGAAGTTGCTGAGTCGTGTCTGACTCTTCAGGACTCTATGGACTGCAGCCCACCAGGCTCTTCCCTCCATGGGATTTTCCAGGCAAGAGATGTCTCCAGGCCTTGCGAAAT
>SJXQ01003471.1:141970-157160 GCA_006408695.1 Aepyceros melampus
GCAGATGACACCACCCTTATGGCAGAAAGTGAGGAGGAGCTAAAAAGCCTCTTGTTGAAAGTGAGAGAGGAGAGTGAAAAAGTTGGCTTAAAGCTCAACATTCAGAAAACGAAGATCATGGCATCTGGCCCCATCACTTCATGGGAAATAAATGGGGAAACAGTAGAAACAATGTCAGACTTTGTTTTTTTGGGCTCCAAAATCACTACAGATGGTGACTGCAGCCATGAAATTAAAAGACGCTTACTCCTTGGAAGAAAAGTTATGACCAACCTAGATAGTATATTCAAAAGCAGAGACATTACTTTGCCGACTAAGGTCCGTCTCGTCAAGGCTATGGTTTTTCCTGTGGTCATGTATGGATGTGAGAGGTGGACTGTGAAGAAGGCTGAGTGCCAAAGAATTGATGCTTTTGAACTGAGGTGTTGGAGAAGACTCTTGAGAGTCCCTTGAACTGCAAGGAGATCCAACCAGTCCATTCTGAAGGAGATCAGCCCTGGGATTTCTTTGGAAGGAATGATGCTAAAACTGAAGCTCCAGTACTTTGGCCACCTCATGCGAAGAGTTGACTCACTGGAAAAGACCCTGATGCTGGGAGGCATTGGGGGCAGGAGGAGAAGGGCCAACCGAGGATGAGATGGCTGGATGGCATCACGGACTCAATGGACGTGAGTCTGAGTGAACTCCGGGAGTTGGTGATGGACAGGGAGGCCTGGCGTGCTGCGATTCATGGGGTCGCAAAGATTTGGACACAACTGAGCGACTGAACTGAACTGAAAGCAACAGTTAGAATTGGACATGGAAAAACAGACGGGTTCCAAATAGGAAAAAGAGTACGTCAAGGCTGTATATTGTCACCCTGCTTATTTAACTTATATACAGAGTACATCATGAGAAACGCTGGGCTGGAAGAAGCACAAGCTGGAATCAAGATTGCCGGGAGAAATATCAATCACCTCAGATATGCAGATGATACCACCCTTATGGCAGAAAGTGAAGAGGAACTAAAAAGCCTTTTGATGAAAGTGAAAGTGGAGACTGAAAAAGTTGACTTAAAGCTCAACATTCAGAAAATGAAGATCATGGCATCTGGTTCCATCACTTCATGGGAAATAGATGGAGAAAGTGTCAGACTTTATTTTTTTGGACTCCAAAATCACTGCAGATGGTGACTGCAGCCATGAAATTAAAAGATACTTACTCCTTGGAAGAAAAGTCATGACCAACCTAGATAGCATATTCAAAAGCAGAGACATTACTTTGCCAACAAAGGTCCATTTAGTCAAGGCTATGGTTTTTCCTGTGGTCATGTATGGATGTGAAAGTTGGACTGTGAAGAAGGCTGAGTGCCGAAGAATTGATGCTTTTAAACAGTGGTGTTGGAGAAGACTCTTGAGAGTTCCTTGGACTGCAAGAAGATCCAACCAGTCCCTTCTGAAGGAGATCAGCCCTGGGATTTCTTTGGAAGGAATGGTGCTGAAGCTGAAACTCCAGTACTTTGGCCACCTCATGTGAAGAGTTGACTCATTAGAAAAGACTCTGATGCTGGAAGGGATTGGGGGCAGGAGGAGAAGGGGACGACCGAGGATGAGATGGCTGGATGGCATCACCGACTCGATGGACGTGAGTCTGAGTAAACTCCGGGAGTTGGTGATGGACAGGGAGGCCTGGCGTGCTGTGCTTCATGGGGTGGCAAAGAGTCAAACACGACTGAGAGACTGAACTGAATTGAACTGAAGGCATCTAATCAGGACCAGCCATGGCCCTGAACTTCCTTGTTAGCCTGACTCACTGGAACAGAAGATCGGCCAAAGGCTTAAGCAGTGAACTGACCGTTTCTTGGTCACTCTTGACTAGTCTAAACTCCCCTCCCTGCTCCCTACATCATCTATCTCAGGCAGGTGGATTTCTCACCCTCCCCCCTTTGTGCTGAGTCTTCTGAGATGTTTATGCCAAATGTCCAGCATAGTGCCTTGCACATAAAAGAGGCCAAGTCACTGCTGGCTCTTTGCATGCCCAGAGTGGTCCCCTCATGCTCCAGGCAGAGGCCTGCCCCTCCCTCACCCTTCCAGTGGGTCCTCCGCTGTTCGTTCCCAAGAACCGAGATCTGGCCACTCCTCCCTCCCCTGGCCACTTTAGACACCTCCTGTTCACCTAGCCTCAGTCTTCTGAGCTGGCTGGCTGGGCGCATGGCACTTAATTTGGCCTGCTTTTTCCTGGTTCCTATCTGCCTTTGTTTAGGCTCCCAGTGGCTAAGTATATGCCTGCCCTGGTGTGTCTCCTCCCAGGAGGAGGGGAAGGTAAATGGGGATAAGCCATGAGCTCTGTGGAGATAAATCAGAACTGAGAGAGCCATTTCGATGAATCAGTGCCTCGATTTCCCATGATCCTTACTTACAATCTCCGTGTGAGGCGGGAAGTCCTGTCCCATTTCACTGAAGGGTCAAGCAGCTGGCCCTTGAGTACCCAGCCATGGGGCAGTAGAGCTTCTGGAGGGCAGCGGGGTTGGAGCAGAGAGCCCTGGGACAGACCCTGAGTCCTGTCCCTCCTCCAGAGATGCTCCTCACAAGAGGTGGGGCAGGAGATGCCTTCCAGTGTCTGTCCTCTTTGCTGGGTCTCGCCATCCCCAACTGAGTTTCCTAGGAGGGGACAGGTGGCTCATACTTCTGCCTCTTGCTGACAAAGAAATCCTCCTTCATCCTTGTTTTTCTTCTCAAGAGCTCATTTTATTTTAGAGACTTGTAAAATCTTCTCCTTTCCTGTGTTCAAATATGTGTCTGGAATTATGCTGTAGAGAACCACCTCACTCCAGTCCCCAAGCTACTACCGAGCCATCTGTGAGGTTAATTCCTGAAAGGATAAGGGTGGCTCAACAAAGCTGCCTCCCTGTGTTCATTGTGTTCTGAAGTGAGAGGGCTTGTCAAGAGGCCACAGGGGCTGAGGGGCATCGAGGTGTGCTCAGGATACTCCTCTTTAATGCATCCATGAATATGCAGATATGCAAATGAAACACCAAGTCTACAAGCCCCAGAATCTTAAACCCACTTTGGCGAGGTGGCCTGGGGATTTATTTCTGTTCAGAAAATGGTTCTGCAGAGTGGGTCAGTTACTTTTCATTGACACATGACAGTTGTTTCTACAGATTGTGATATACACTGCATGGGAAGTGTTTCTTCATTTCTTTCCCCTCTTTTCTCCCTCCCCCGCTCCTTCTTCCTTCCTTTCTTTCCTCTGCCTTTTTTTTTTTTTTTTGCTTTCTAAACTATCTTATTATGGCAACATTTAAACTTCCATGAACAGAGAGATAATTGTACATAGACCTCCCACGGATCCATCACCAGCTTCAACAATTATTAACCCATGGCTGATCTGGTTTCATCTATATCCCCGCCCACTCCCCATTTTCCAAAATTATCTTGAGTCAAATACCAGACATCATATTGAATCATCTGGAAACATTTCAAGAAGTATCTCTAAAAGATAGACTTAAAACACCGCAGTATCATTATCACAGCTAATAACCAATAATATTAATTTCTAAATATTATCAAATACCCAGAAAGTGCTTACTCATCTCTTAATTTTCGTTTCAGTTTTCCCATAGTGAGGACGTTGGTCCAGTGGGTAGATCCAGGACACTCAATGAGGAGATGTTGGTTGTGGTAGTTTTGTGAAGGATGCCTTTACTTATCTACCCCAGCCCACCTCCCCAGCCTAACATCCTTCTGCAAAGATACCTGGGTCCCAACTGTCTAATCTGGAGGCTCTGTACAATCAGCTAAGTTACTTCAGTCATTTCCGATCCTATGGACTGTAGCCAGCCAGGCTTCTCTGTCCATGGGATACTCAGGCGATTACTGGAGTGGGTTTCCATGCCCTCCAGGGGATCTTTCCAACCCAGGGATCCAACCACACAGCCATATATTTACAAGGAAAATGCTTCCTAGAGAATGAAATCTGGGTCCTGTGGAATCCTGTGATTTCTGTGGGGTAGGCATAGATGTCATGTGGAGAGGATTACCCATAAGCTGTGTTGACTGAAAAAAAAAAGCACAGGTTGAGAATTATGTTTTCAGTGGACAAAACTGAGATCTTAAGCCCAGGACACAGCCTTCCAGACAATTTTAAGGAACTGTTCCAAAGATGTAAGGGAGGAACCAGGATTTATAGGAATTTTTGCAACAAAGACCAGGTAATTAGAACATCAAAAGATTACTGTTAATTAAAGTAAAGCAGGCATCTCAATTTAATGAATTTACACTTTTGTATATATGAAAGATGCAAGATTCTGGGCTCATTGAAATCATTCCTTTGATATGTCCCTCAGCCTCCCTGGTGGCTCAGATGGTAAAGAATCCACTTGCTCTGCAGGAGACCTGGATTCAATCCCTGGATTGGTAAGATCCCTGGAGGAGGAAATGGCTACCCACTCCATATTCTTGCCTGGAGAAGTCCATGGACAGAGGAGCCTGGATGGATACAGTCCGTGGGTTGCACAGAGTCAGACACGACTGAGCGACTAATGCTTTCACTCACAGATGTCTGACAGGACGGTCCTCCAGAATACTGGTTTGGCTGAAAGATAGCATCTAAAATAGAGATGTAGCTGTTAGGAAATCAAAAGTCAGTCTTTGAGTTCCAGTCTTATTTCGGTCTTTAAGTGGCCATATCATGCAATGGGAGATATGGTGGGTGGAAAGACTAGAGACGTCAAGGTTCCATGTCTCGCAGTATCAAGACAGTGAAGTGGGAAAGGTTTTGGTCAGAAGCAATTAGTAAAGGAATTTTTAAATGATTTGTCATTAGCAATTAGGTTAAACCAGAGTCACCAAAAGGTGGGAAAAGGGTCCATATAATTTATCCGTCTACTGGTGGCCAGTCAGCATACCTCCCCTAGGACATGCCCACAAAAGGCCTAATGTGGGGAGTGGCACAGCTTATCTGTGAAGTTTGGCAACTAAGAACAGTCCTTGCCAACTTTTAGACAGAAAATAGGTGTAGGCAGATTCTTGACCCACATGGTGTTTGCTGTTGTTTCAGTAGGCTAATTTGGCCAGTGTCTGGGGAGAGGTGGCCATTGTTGTTACTGTTTTAATATCACTTCTCTTAAGCTGTCTTTCGCAAGTACTTGGTGTATTTGGCCTTGTTGATTTGAGATTTAAAGAAAGATTTATAAATTTTGTGTTTTCACTTTGATGATACTCTTTTTAAAATTGAAAAATAGTTGACTTACAGTGTTGTGTTAATTTCTGCTGTATGGCAAAGTGATTCAGTTATACAACACACACACACATATATATATGATGATACTCTTTAAATATAGTTTTGACCAGTAATAAATTTGAAAAAACTGCCTTGTACATATCAAAATTTTTCCCATCTCCTTGTCTTTTTTACAGAGGTCCATGATTCTGTGTACTTTACCCTAGACCTTCTTATGAGGTTAATCAGAGATGCTGGTTAGAAGGGAGGATTAGAGGTGGCGTTGAAAGGCTGACTTAGTAGATAGAGAAAGAGCCAGCAGTTACACTTGGATGAAAAGGGGAGACTGGAAAAAAGGTAAGGGATGGGGTAAGGAGCGGGTGTCCTTGCAGAGTCAAGGACTCTTCAGCAGTAATTGTTACGGCCGTATATGTGCTTTGTGCTGATTATACAAGCCCAGGTGAGATAGGAGTCCCTTGGGTCTTCGTTTTCAATGAGCCTTAGAGACGCATGTGACTTGCTTGCGGTGGAACAGGTAGAATGGCAGGGCTGGGACTGGACTTGTGTCTGGCTCTGTGTGACCTGAGGCCCAGGGTCTTAGCCATTGGTTGTCTCCTGAATGAGGCAGAGATCTATGGGGTTCTTGGCATGCTGGCACTGATAAGTAAGCCCACAGACCAAAACCCCAGAGAGAACATAAGTCTTCAGAGTCATCATCTATATGGAAGCAGAGCTTGACTCTCCATGTGAAATGTAAGCCCAGAGCATATATTCTAAGCAGAAAAATCTATAAAAAGTTAAAGATTAATGGACTTTAGTGAGGCTCCAGCCAGATTTAAAAAGAACAAATCTTGCCAGACCAGTGTTTTTGCCTTCGGGGGGCAGAATTATACAATGAAAAGATGAAAGGGAAGCAACTGGTCAAACACATTGATTTCCAGGCAGCACGTGACCTGTCCTCTGAGGACTTCCCTGAGAATGAACACAGATCCAGCGGTGCTGGCGGGAGGCGGGGAGGCCTTGGCAGGGAGGCCCAGTGGGGTAGGGTGGGCTGCAGTCACCTGTTCAGTCCAGGCCTAACCTCAAGGCCTGGGTCTCTGCCTGTCTCCTTAGAAGCAGCGGAGGTAAAAACACATTTTAGGTGGCTCATAGGGGGTTTTGCTTCGAACAAGAGAAGAAATAGGCCAGGAGTTCATTGATTCAGGGACAGAGAACACAGTGCAAATAGCAATATCATAATATTTGTAAAGACCCATCTCATCCATAACCTCCTTTCCTGCTACACCTTGCCCTCTGCCTCCTGACTGATAAAGAGTCCAGTGGAATGAAGAGATGGGTATTATTTTATTTTAAAACAATTTTTATTTTATATTGTAGTGTAGTTGATTAACATATTGTGTTAGTTTCAGGTGTACAGGAAAGTGGTTCAGGTTCACATATATGTATTCTTAAAAAAATTTTTTTTCCATTTAGGTTATTATAGAATATTGAGTGGAGTTCCCTGTGTTATACAGGTCCTCACTGATTATCTATTTTACATATAGTGGTGTGTATATGTCAGTCCCAAACTCTCAATTTATCCCTCCCCTGCCGCTCACTTTTCCCCTTCAGTAACCATAAGTTTGTTTCCTATGTGAGTCTGATCCTGTTTTGTAAATAAATTCATTTGTATCCTACTTTTTAGATTCTGCATATAAGGGATATCATATGTTTGTCTTTCTCTGTCTGACTTTACTTAGTATGATAATCTCTAGGTTCATCCATGTTGTGGCAAACAGCATTATTTTTTATGGCTAAGTAATATTCCATTTTATATACGTACCACATCTTCTTTATCTTCTCTCGATGGATATTTAGGTTGCTTCCATGTCTTGGCTATCATAATAGTGTTGTAATGAGCATTGGGCTGCATGTATCCTTTTGAGCCAGGTTTTCTCTGAATATATGCCCAGCAGTGGGATTGCTGGATCATATAGTAAGTAGCTCTGTTTTTAGTTTTGAGGAGGTAGATTTTAGAGTCAGACTGGTTTTGAATCCCAGGCCTACCATTTCCTAGCTGTATTATCTTGGGTAAGTTGCTTAACGTCTCTGAACCCTTACCTCACAGGATAGTTTTGAGGAACTGGCCTTCTCACCTTCAATAAATTCTAGCTTCCTTCTTGTCCTTGTCATTCGAGGCCCTTGACCATCTGACCTCAGCATCTTTTCCCAGCCCTATATTTGTTTCCCCGTAAGTCACCTTTTGGGCTGGTGGCTTGCTCTTATGTGTCTTCACAGCCAAGCCTCACTCATGCAGCTCCTTGGCCCCCAAAGCCTTCTCCTCTTCCTCATCCATCAAAGTCCTCATGTTCCAATTTCACTGTGATCTCTTCCATGAATTCTGGGCGCCCTGAGCTCTCCCCGAGGTGTTGGTGTCATGCTGCCTCTGGTGCACAGAGCTTTGATTTCTGGGAGATCACATGTGCACATGTGTGTATGCCTGCTTTTGCTCCCTCCACGAGACTGTCAGTGGTTTGTGGCTAGTCCAACACCTGGTCAGGAACTAGACACAGAGTGGACACTTGCTAAGAGAACAGGGTGGGGGGGGAACATGTCAAAGCTGCAAGGGATGGATTCTTTCAGCAAACACCAGGTACCTTCTAGGCTCCTGGAACTGGGCCAGATGCTGAGGACACTGCCATGAGCCAGACATGACCCCAAGGAAGGTAAGTCCGGTGGGGAGACAGAAATGTAACAAGTGGAGGCTTGTACAAGATGCCCTCAAGGACAAGATGTGGTGGAGCACAGGGATGAAGTCTTAGAGGACAAGTCAGCAAACGTCCACTTGACTGAGGGCAAAGGGATCACTTCCAAGAGGGAACAGCACGTGCCAAATCAGGGAGGTGTAGGAAGCTTGGGAAAGTGGGGGAGCATCATGTGGCTACAGCATGGCTGGGGGAGCAGGTGGGAGAGGGGAGGCATGGTCTGCCATAGCAGAGGCAAACGCTGGGGAGACAAGTGGGGCCGGGCCGCGGGGAGCCTTCGATGCTGCAGCAAGTTACTTGGCTTCCATCTTGTAGGAAATGGGGAGCATTGAGAAGTTTAAGGGGTGTCATCATGAGGGAAAGGAGAGACAGGCAGTCATGGTAACAGGCCCTGGGTGTGCCAGCCTGCCCAGGAGCAACAGAGGTTCCGGTGCGGTGCAGTGTGCAGCAAGGTGACTCATTTGTCCACCAGGAGATTGCAAGGGATGTAGGATGGAAGCATGGTCTTCTTGTTCCTGTGTGACTGTGCCCCTTGACTCTAAGGATGAGAGTAGGATGCAAGGCTTCTGCCCACCATCCATGCAAACCACCTCCATTCACTCGCCCATTCACTCCTCCATTCACTCACACTTCACCACTGAATGCATCTTGCATCTACCCGTTCACCCATCTACCCACTCATACACAGTGGTGCCCATCCGCTCAGCTACCCTCTGTCCATCCTCCCAACCGTCCACCCATCTTTATTTTATAACAGAGTTTTTTCACTTCAAGCCATAACCAGGAACCATAAGGGATGCAGAGAAAAGCTTGAGGCCTGTGGTTGATTGCAGACATGGCTGTAATGTACAATACTTGGTCATTCTTCTCACGGAGAGATGGTGTGGGGAGGTACTTCCCCATCACTTGAACCTGGACTGGCCTCATGACTTGCTCTGACCAATAGGCTTTGTGGCAGAGTGATGTCATACCAGTTCTGAGTGAGGCCACCAGAAGCCTTTTGGAACAAAACCTTTAATTAAGGCCAGCCAAGATCAATTGATCTTGGCCTAGAAGCACCCAGCTAACTGCTGGACTCATGAGAAATCATAAATGGTTCTTGTTTTAAGCCACTGAGACTAAGAGTGATTTTTTTTTCACAGCCAAGGCTCACTGATATAAGGACTCGAGGGAACCGCATAGTCAAAATCTTGCCTCTTTCCACTGAGAGGAATTCTCTCTGCACTTAGGCTCCTGGGGTCCTGGCCAAGGCACTTGCCTTTGTTTTTCTTGGCAGACCAGGGACTGGATGTGGAGCCACCCCAGAGGAGATGTGGTAGTGTGATGATTGATGGTGAGAAGCTCCAGGGACAGCTCAAATACTTCGTCTCCAACATGCCTGATGAGGATGATGCAAGATGATGCCAGCCACTGTCTGAGGCTATGTGACAAACAAGAGACAAACGCTATCTAACTTTATCCTGAGACACACAATGGGGTAGGTGTTTTCTTATCACTGTCTTATAAACAACAGAGTTGGAGAGATGAAGGTGCAGGCCACATCGTTTTAGGGTAAAAAAATCATGTTGCTAACTCAGTTCCATGTGATCCCAAAGCCAGCATCCTTTTCTGTTATTGCTACCCTGCAGAGTGATTTCTCTGTGCTCCCTCCTTGGAGAGAAGGAGGTGGGCGGGTGGCTTCCGTTTTTGTTGGGTTCACACCAGTTCCAGTTAGTTCTTTCTGTCTGTTTGGGATCCACCTGAGGAACTAAGGTGGCCTTAGTTATGTTTGGGCCTCTGGATGACTGGGCAATGACACTGGATCTGAGGGCAGGTGGGTGGAGTACAGCTTGCAGGAGAGAAGACTGAGGAGAGGCAGGAGGTTTGGCTGTGGGAGGAGTGGGAGAGGAGTAAAACAGGAGCACAGTTGGTCAACTTTAGGCTTAGGGTTGAACTGAGATTCCCAGTGCACCACTGAGAACCCGTGCATGGACTGGAGACCCTCCCAGTCCAGCTCAGAGTTGGTCTACAAATCTGCCCACCGCAGCCACTGCCAGTCCACTCCAGTCTTTCCAGGTCAGACAGTCAGAATGGAGTTCTCCTCATTGACCCTCTGACCTTCCTCTGATTCACAGGGACAGGAAACCGTTTGTCAGTTTCAGTCACCAGACACAAAGCGACCCTAACATGAACTTGGAGGAAGGGAGGTACCCGGGGACCAGGGTGGGGAGCGAGGGCTTTTAGAAGGTGGAGCTTGAGAGGGTCACCAGGAACGAGTGGGGATCACAGAGGCTTAGCGAAGCAGGAAGCGCGTCCTAGGTTAGGGAGAGGGCTCACATAAACGTTGGGGAGCAGGAAACCATGGTTGATTACAGACAGAGAGGATCTCCAGCTATGCAGAGGAGAGGGTTCGTGGATGGCCATGCAGAGAACAGGCGGGAGTGAAAGAGAATGACTGGACCTGGGGCTCAAATGCTAACTGAGAAGTCAGCCTTTTCCCATGAGGTGATGGGAGGATGTTGAATGTCTTTGACACCCGTGTAACAGCAGCACAATGGAAAGACAGTTTAGGAGGAGCTGCCTTGGGAGCGGGTGAAGGACAGATACTCTCCATCTTCTAAAAGCTTCGGAGGATCGGCCAAGCTGCATGCTGAACAGGACACACCCATCTGCATGCCTTCTTCCTTCACTTGAGTCTTAGATAGCATCTTCCAGAGAGACCGCTTGCCTCAGGCTCCTGGGGTTTTGTTAAAACTTTGATCCCTGGGTTTGTTTCAGCTCACTGAATCACAGTCTGGATGAGCCCAGAAAAGGGTACTTTTACCAGGCTCTCCATATGAGGCTCGGAGAAGGCAATGGCACTCCACTCCAGTACTCTTGCCTGGGAAGTCCCATGGATGAAGGAGCCTGGTAGGCTGCAGTCCATGGGGTCGCTAAGAGTCGGGCACAACTGAGTGACTTCACTTTCATGCATTGGAGAAGGAAATGGCAACCCACTCCAGTGTTCTTGCCTGGAGAATCCCAGGGACGGGGGAGCCTGATGGGCTGCTGTGTATGGGGTCGCACAGAGTCGGACACGACTGAAGCGACTTAGCAGCAGCCAGATGATGCTTATGCCCCTGGCATTTTGAAGACATGACCCCTGGCATCTTTTTTTTTTTTCTTACCAATTTTTAAAAATCTTTATTTTTTATTTATTAAATTACAAAAATACAATAATACATTTTTTATTTCAAGGAGACTTGAAAAATACAGAACAAAGTTACATATTGTTCCATTATATATTACAATTGTTTGTTTCAAGTAGATATGTTAAGATTTTTAGTTGGTGCTTCAATATCAAACTCTCAAAAATTAATAGAATGAATGTACAGAGAAGTAGGAAAATATAGTAGACCTGAAAAGCATTATGAACCAACTCAACATCATTGAGATTTATACAATTTTCACACAACAGTAGGATACAAATTCTATTCAAGTTCCTATAAGACTATAAACTAGGAGACACTGGAACATATCCAGAGATGTAAGACCAGGTACAGAAATTTCATGGTCTAAAAGTGTTGAAGTCATAGAGTCTATTCTCTTATTACCATGGAATTATGTTAGCGATCAAAAGATGTTTGAAAATAACCCACCTATTTTCAAGTACAGTATGACATTTAACAAGAGAAAGCTTTGACTTAGCTGCTGAAAGCCTCAATAAAGTTAGAAGACTAAAAAAACACAGAGGGTGATTGCAGAGAAGAAAGCATTTAAATGAGAAATATATATGAAAAATTAATATCAAAGATACTTAAAATCCCTTGTATTTGGAAATTAAATGTCCTCTTTTAAGTGAGGGATATATTTAAGAAGCCCTAACAAGGAAAATTAGAAAATATCTGTAATAGCATAAAAATGATCTATAGCTTCTTTACTGCTCAGTTGTCCTGGCCCCTTCTCTTCACCTCAACTCAGTACTAGAGGATGTCGGGGGTACTTTCCTAAGAGACGGGGGAACCTGATGGCGGGGCCCTAGGCTTTCCTGTATCTACTAGCAGGAGCTCTGTAGGTGTCTGTTAGTGCCATGATGGGAGGACCCCGTGAGCCCCACATCATTTGTGAGAAGCTAAGAGAATTGTCTGAAATCACCTCCATGGCTGGCCCAGTGGTACCACAGATGTGAATGTGTGGGCTTGGCCTGGCTTTTCCAGGAAGACAGTATTGCTCATCGCAGCCACCGCTGCCCTGTCCATGGCTGCCCTGCTGATGGCAGGCTTTCCAGCTAGACTGTGGCCTGGTCTCATTCCCTCCCTCCCTTCCTCCTTCCCTCCTCCTCCTCTCCTGCAGTCCCCAGTTACAAGCAACAGAAACAGATTCTGGAGCATTTAAAAAATGAGGAAATACACTGGAAGGATTACCAAGGATACAGTCATGTTTGGAGAGAGAAATAGGAAACACAAATGAGACCCTGTACTGGAACTGGCGACAGGATAAACCTATTCTGGCCATTTTTAGTGGTCACTGGTTCTAGATTTAAATTGCAGGGAATGAACATCTGGGTGTGCTCACCAGGCTGAATCCACTGAGGAAGATAAGTCCTTAAAAGAAACAGAGGGTGCTGTTAGGAAGGAGAGTAGGTGCCAGGCCTTCACCAGATCATCTGGATGTTCACCCATGGGGGCCTTGGTCTGGGCACAGTGAGACACGGAGCCCCTCCTCTTTACAAGGAGGAGAACAAGTTTGGTACCATATTGGATCTGCTTTTACTCTAACCTTTACATTCCATTGCTTTGAATACAAGCTAATCACTAAAGGGAAGTTGCCTGTAAACTTATACATAATGGTCCATCTCTGGGAACCCTGCCTCCCAGGTAATAAGGATTAAGCTAAAATACCTTTGTTTAGGTCACAAGAAACATCCTGACCAGGCCCACCTGGCTGCAGGAAGAAATGATTACATCTCCAAACCAGGAGTTTACCCCCTCCTCTTTTAGTGTAAAAGAAGCCTGAGTTCTAACTCAGAGAAGACGATTCTTTGGGACACTAATCTGCCATCTTCTCAGTATGCTGGCTTTCTGAATAAAGTTGCTATTCCTTGCCTCAAAGACTCATCTCTCAATTTACTGGCCTATCATGGGGGAGAGTCATACAAGTTGGACTCTGTAACACTCTCAGGGTGCAGTCAAGTTAGGGAGACAGCCACAGAAACAGGGGCATCTGGGGTGGCTGGGGCTGTAGCATCACAGAGAGGCTCTCCCCAGAGAAGAGAGAGGGATGTTAGAGCAGAAGTTGGGAAAGACAGGTCTCCGGGTGATATAACATCTTGAGATGCCAGGGAAATCCACACTCACCTCGCAAACATCCGTTTGTACCAACTTGCCATCCTTCTGGCAAGAGGCCTGTTGAGTTTTGGCTAAGTTAGGACTCCCAGTGAGGCTGTGAGGGTCCAGACATGGCTTCTGGCTGCTGTGGAGCATGGGGACCCGTGCCTGGCTTGACCCTCCGTGTCCTATAGTCCACGCAGCCTCGAGGAGGAAGTCCCTGCCCCTCTGCAGAATCCTGCTGAGGGCACCGGCTCATGATCCAGCTGTAGCCATTGGACTCTGCCCTCCCTGGTCCTTCCAGACCCACGGCTACTCAAGCACATGCCTGTGGGCCCTGGGGGGACTCCCTCCAGCTTCTGCCCAACCCATCCTGGGGTCTGGTCGTCTGCCCACAGCATAAGGAAGGGTGGAGAAGGAGAGACTGACATCTGATTGTCATCCTGCCCTCCCTCCCCCTCTTCCCCCAGGAGCACATTTCCTAGCAGCACCACCTGCAGCAGAACAGGAGCAGGAGGCATATATACAGATGCTAGGTTACTCTGCAATTGTGTGGGTGCTTACCCGAAAGTGGGACGTGTCCTTCACTTCTTTCCTGCCGCCTTCCACCCTTGTAGAAATGTCACTGCCGCATAGACCAGGTAGATAAGTCCACCCGGGGCCAGGGAGTCAGGGAATCTAGAATTGTGACACTGAGACAGGGCTTAAGGTGGAGGGTCACGTGGGTACAGGTGTGCCAGCTGCTGAAGGATGAGCAGCGGCTGAGGACCATAGCAGTTAGTAGTGGGGGCAGAAAGGGAGGGAGATGAGGAAGTAGCGGAGGAGGAGGGACGATAAGGGAAGGTGGGAAACATCAATTTCTTCTTTCTCTCCAGTTTCTTTGTGTTTTTTTTTTTTGGCTCTGCTGGGTGTTCATGAGGTGCCCAGGCTTAGTTGCCCTGTGATAAGTGGTATCTTAGTTTCCCCACCCGCATCCCCTGCATTGGAAGGTGGATTCTTAATCACTGGACCACCAGGGAAGGTCCTCTCTCCAGTTTCTCATCAACCGGTATATATGTCCTGTCCACGGGCTCTTCCATTCCTGACATCCTTATGACACCTGTGTTCCCACCTCTGTCATTTGGGTGAGTTTGGGGAGCTCCTATGTACCAAAAAGAAAAAAGAATCCTTGACTGAGACACCCAGAAAACACTGGGAACAGTGTGCAGCAAACGGCTCTCTCTAAGGTGTAAGAGTCCCTGAAACTCTCCACACAGATAATCTGTTGGAATAAAGAGATGGGTATTGCAGTGGTGTGTATGAAAGATAATGAAGGTGACTCCCTGCAAAGGAATAAGGAAATGAAATTTCAGCTGCTTTATGAGATTCTATTTTTTAAAAAAATTCAATTTACTTAAATCAATCTGGTAACACTGATTAGAATAAAAAGTACACATACTGTTTGACCCAGCAGTACCACTCCTGGAATCTATCCTACAAGAGCACTAGCTTGTAAGGGCTTATATACAAGGATGTCTATTGCAGCAAAAAGCTAGGGAAAAAAATTTTAGATAAGAACTTTGTAAATTACACTTTGAGTTCTATGTTCCTCATATTGTAAAGTGTGTGTGTATAGAAAGGATTCCGAGTGCAAACATGCTTCAAAAATACTGATTTATACAAACAGGTGTGTTTATCATGAGCTTTTTGGAGCTATTAAGATGCTTATTCAGGTATTATTTTTATGCAATATTTATTGAGTCCCTAGTATAAGTCAGGAGTGGTACTGGAGAAAAAGCACAATGATCAAGACAAATCCTTGCTTTCAGGGAACTTGATGTTGCTATTGAATCAGTCATTTCAAGAGTGATGAAATTCTCTCATGAAAGAGGAAGGCAGGGAGCTGGGAGTCCAGTGGGCAAGTCTGGCTTAAAATCGAGACTCAGAGAAGTGTGAGAAACTGAAAGAAGCCCTAGGCTG